>OY740818.1:7497355-7499855 GCA_963514005.1 Raja brachyura
TCTTGTTACCACGCAGGCTAAAATCTGGAGAATTGGCCCAATTCTCTCTGAGGTCTTCGGTTATTGAGTCTTGGAGTCATACAGACAGCATGGAATCGAGTCCTTCAGCCCAACTTCCCTTCTTACACGAGTCCTACCTGGCTGCGTTTGGCCTTTATCTGTCCAAACCATGTACTTCCATGTATCTGAAACAATGTGATAGTCCCTGCCTCAGCTACCTCCCCTGGCTGTTCATTCCATACATCCACCACATTTTGTGTGAAAATGTGACTGCTCAGATCCCTAATGAATCTTTTCCCCCCTCACTTTAAACCTATGTCCTGTTGTTCACGATCCCCTTTATTATGTGGCGGGAGAGTTGCTACCTAACAGCGCCAGAGACCCGGGTTCGATCCTGACCACAGGAGCTTGTCTGAATGGAGCTTGTACGTTCTCCCCATGACCTGCATGGGTTTTCTCCGGGATGCTGGTCGGCATGGACTCGATGGGACGAAGGGCCTGTTTCCATGCTGTATCTCTACACTAAACTAAACTAAACTAAACTACTCTGGACAAGAGACTCTGTGAGAGACACGAGGCTCTAAATGTCAGCTGATCTACATTGGTGAGGCCAAGCGTAGCCTTGGCGATCGTTTCGCCGAACACCTCCGCTCGGTCCGCATTAAGCAACCTGACCTCCCGGTGGCTCAGCACTTCAACTCCCCCTCCCATTCCAAATCGGACCTGTCTGTCCTGGGCCTCCTCCATGGAGGAGCAGGATCACATATTCCGCTTGTGCAGTCTGCACCCCAGTGGCTTGAACATTGACTTCTCCAATTTCCGGTAGCCCTTGCTGTCTCCTCCCCTTCTCAGGTCTCCCTCATCACTCTGGCTCCTCCTCTTCCTGTCTTCTTCCATCCCCAACCCCCCCCCCCCCCCCCCCCCACCCTACATCAGTCTGAAGAAGGGTTTCGGCCCGAAACGTTGCCTATTTCCTTCACTCCAAAGATGCTGCCTCACCCGTTGAGTTTCTCCAGCACTTTTGTCTACCTTCGATTTTCCAGCATCTGCAGTTCCTTCTTGAACAAGAGACTCTGTGCATCCACCCGATCTATTCCTCTCATGATTTTGTACAGCTGGGCTCACACTGTAGCTCAGGATGTTACTGAAAGCTGTTGTTTCTTGCCTGCTTCATAGGATCCTTGCTTGCCCTGTTAGCACTGCCTGAGTAAATTGAGGGTTGATCTTGTAGAGGTGTATAAAATCATGAAGGGAATAGATAGAGTGAATGCACGGAGCCTTTTGCCCAGGGTAGGACAATCAACATCCAGAAGACATAGGTTTTAGGTGAGAGGGGCAAGGTTTATTAGAAACCCGAGGGGCAATATTTTCACACAGAGGGTGGTGGGTGTATGGAACGAGATTTCGGAGGTGGTAGATGGGGTAGGTACTATAGAAACAGGAAAATTAAGATCCAGAAGACAGGTTTAAGGTGAGAGGAGCAAAATTTAACAGGAAGCTGAGGGGCAACTTTTTCACTCAGATGGTGGTGGGTATATGGAACGAGCTGCCAGAGTTGGTTTAGGCAGGTACTATAACGTCATTTAAAAGATACTTGGGCAGGTACATGGATCGGAAAGGTTTAGCAGGCTATGGAGCAAACACAGGGCAAATGGGACCAGCTTAGATGGGGCATCTTGGTCGGCAAGGACAACTTACGCTGAAGGGCCTGTTTCCATGGTGTGTGACTCCACGACATTCCTGGCCTTGTTGACCAACAGTGAATCCCTATCATAAAAAGAGCATCACTATTCATGTTTGGCCACAGCCATGATACAGCTACCTCTGTAGTCATCCACCCCCACCCCCCCCCCCCTTCTCCCCCCTCCCCCCCCCCCCCCCCCTCCCCTCCTCCCCCCAACTACATCGATGTTCCCCTGATTATTCCTCACGGCGTTGTCTCACTATTGGCCAACCATCAAAGAGGTGCCTGGCAGTGGAGCCTCTTTGGAATGAACGGACACCGAGCGCGGAGAAGCCCAGACCGAAAGGTGACTTGAGGGGCGGGCCGGGGGTGGGGGGGGGGGGGGAGGGTGGGAAGGTGGGCTGTGTGGGGGAAGGGGGCTGTGTGGGGGAAGGGGGGCTAGGTGGGGGAGGGGGGGCTGGGTGGGGGAAGGGGGGCTGGATGGGGGAAGGGGGGGCTGGGTGGAGGAAGGGGGGGCTGAGTGGGTGGGGGAAGGGGGGCTGGATGGGGGAAGGGGGGCTGAGTGGGTGGGGGAAGGGGGGCTGGATGGGGGAAGGGGGGCTGGATGAGGGAAGGGGGGCTGGGTGGGTGGGGGAAGGGGGGGCTGGATGGGGGAAGGGTGGCTGGATGAGGGAAGGGGGGCTGGGTGGAGGAAGGGGGCTGGGTGGGGGTGGGTGGGAAGGGGGGCTGTGGGGGAGGGGGGGGCTGGGTGGGGGAAGGGGGGACTGGGTGGGGGAAGGGGGGCTGGATGAGGGAAGGGGGCTGGGTGGGGTTTAG
>OY740818.1:7504855-7577355 GCA_963514005.1 Raja brachyura
AAGTCCACGTCGACCTTCGATCACCCACTCACACTGGCTCTGTGTTACCCCAACTTTCACATCCACTCCCTACGCATAGGGGACAGTCGGTCTACAAGCCCGCACGTCTTTGGGATGTGGGAGGAGACCGGAAAAACACCTGGTGGAAACCCACGCGGGCACAGGGAGAACGTGCAGACTTCACGCAGACAGCCCCCGAGATCAGGATTGAACCCGGGTCTCCGGGGCTCGGAGGCAGCAGCTCATTGGTTGTATAAGTAAACAAGTCAGAATCTTTTTTCCCTGGTTGCCAAATGTCAGAGACTAGAGGGCAGAGCTTTAAGGAGGTGTGTGGGGCAAGATTTCCCATTGAGTGAGGTGTACAGGGAATGTACTGCCAGGGAGGAAGATTCTATAGTGTTGTCTATGAGGCTTTTAGATAGGCACATGGATATGCTGGCATTGGTGGGGATGTGGGCTGTGTGTAAGCAGAGGAGATTAGTTTAGCTTGGCACCATGTTCAGCACAAACATTACTGGCCACAGTGCACTGATCCTGTACCGTACTGTGAAAAAGCATTGTTAAAAGCAAGTGGAAATCCAAGGTGTTAAAGAAGGAACTGCAGATGCTGGAGAATCGAGGGTTGCACAAAAAGCTGGAGAAACTCAGCGGGTGCAGCAGCATCTAAGGAGCGAAGGAGATAGGCGACGTTTCGGGTCGAGACCCTTCTTCCAAGATACCTGGGATCTATCCAACACACTCGGGACAATTTACAGAACCCAATCAACCTGCAAACCTGCACTCTGTTGGAGTGTGGGAGGAAACCGGAGCACCTGGAGAAAACCCACATGATCACCAGTTGCCCAGTGAGCTGGCGCCGGGCGGCGGGAGGTCCCAGTTGTGGGCGGGGAGAGAGCGAGCAGCAGGAAGATGGCGTGTGGACCGGGCCCGTCTGCGTGTGGAACAGCTCCCCAGCCCCAGAATTACGCCCTGGCTTATAACTCCTCTAACCCCCACCACCCCCCCCCAGTCGCGTTCCCCCCCGTGCCTTGAGTTAAAGTTGTGTCCCCCCCCCCCCCCCACTCAGTTCCAGCAGGCAATCGGCAATAACACACACCATCCTCCCAGGGTCCACTATTGCGAGGGATTACTGTACTGATCTCAATGAACTATCGCTGGGCATCCATTCATCTTGATTTTATCCTTGCCTCCACGAGGGCCAGTACTGTGGCTCAGTGAGTATCAATTATCCTGTGAGAAATCAGTTAGTTTGATGCTCATAAGTTCCGGGAGCAGAATTAGGCCATTCGGCCCATCAAGTCTACTCCGTCATTCAATCATGGCTGATCTATCTCTCCCTCTCAACCCCATTCCCCTGCCTTCTCCCCACAACCCCTGATGCCCGTACCAATCATGAATCTATCAATCTCCACCTTAGAAATATTCATTGACGGCCTCCACAGCCGTCTGTGGCAAAGAATTCCACAGATTCACCACCATCTGACTGAAGTTCCTCCTCATCTCCTACCTAATGGAATGTAATTTAACTCTGAGGCTGTGGCCTCTAGTCTTAGACTCTCCTGCCAATGGAAACATCCTGTCCACATTCAATCTATCTAGGCCTTTCACTATTCGGTATATTTCAATGAGGTCCCCCTCCCCCTCATCCTTCTAAACTCCAGCGAGTGCCTTCAAACATTCATCACAGGTTGTCCTACTCATTCCTGGGATCATTCTCCCAATCCTCCTCTGGACTCTCTCCAACGCCAGCACATCCTCAGATACGGGGCCCTAAACCGTTGGTGAAATTCCAAATGCAATCTGTCCAATGCCTTATAGAGCCTCAGCATTGCATCCCTGTTTTTGTATTCTAGTCATCCCGAAATAAATGCGAGCATTGCATTCACCTTCCTTACTGCTGGTCTAGATTGTATCTTTGCTTCTCAGAGAGCAGGTCCTATGGGTCAGTGTATCAATTATGCTGGAAGAACCCAGATGGTGGGATTCCTGTACATTCTGCTCGATGGTTGAGCTGTTTCTAGCAGGTGTGCTTAGTCCTGCATCTCACCTTGTTTCTAGCTCCGGGATTAATCTCTCTCTACGCGGCACAGTGGCACAACGGTAGAGTTACTGCCTCACAGCACCAGAGACACGGGTTCGATCCCGACCACGGGTGCTGTCTGTACAGAATTTGCATGTACTCCCCGTGACTTGCGTGGGTTTTCCCCGCGATCTTCGGTTTCCTCCCACACTCCAAAGACATGTGGGTTTGTAGGTTTAAGAAGGAACTGCAGATGCTGGAAAATCGAAGGTAGACAAAAGTGCTGGAGAAACTCAGCGGGTGCAGCAGCATCTATGGAGCGAAGGAAATAGGCAACGTTTCGGGCCGAAACCCTTCTTCAGACTGACTGAGGTTAATTGGCTTGGTGTAAATGTAACAATCGTCCCTAGTGTGAGTAGGATAGTGTTAAGGTGTGGGGATTGCTGGTCGGTGTGGACTCGATGGGCCGAAGGGCCTGTTTCCGCGCTGTGTCTCTAAACTACACTTGCACCCAGTGCCTCTGGCAGTTTATCATTGGTGTCTGCGTGTCCTTCTGTAGCATCTATTTTTATCAGGGCCCAGGGATTTGACTTCCTTTTAATCACGGACTGCGATAGTGCTGAATCCGCTGCAGTTAACACTGGAGTTTAATCCCCGTCACACATAAATAGGAGACCTCTGTGGAGAAAATACTGAACCGAACAAGAATTGATCTGCGGAGAATCTGTTCCAGAAATGCACCAGACGGTGACTTAACATGTAACCTGAGAGACACAACCTGAACTGATTGCCCCGAGGTGGCTGGGAATAAACAGAGGAATCTGCAGCATTATCTGACACATCCAGGTACCCACACTGTTCCCCAGTGTCCTCGTCACGACCAATTTAACTCTGCCTCTCCACTGGAATAATATTCCCGTCAAACCCCCCCTCGTGTGTGCTTGCAGCTCACTTCATTCTCTATACCATGTATATTTTTTTAATTGTCTAGCCTCCACCTCCGCTTTCAAGGACACAGGGAGGGCACGGTGGCGCAGCGGGTAGAGCTGCTGCCTCACAGCGCCAGAGACCCGGGTTCGATCCTGACCTCAGGTGCTGTCTGTATTAAATTTTATAACGTTTTCCCAGTGACTGTGTGAGTTTTGCTCCCACACTCCAAAGTTGTGCAGGTTTGTAGGTTAATTGGCTTCTGTAAATTGTCAAAAAAATATCCATAGTGTGTAGGATAGTGCTAATGTACGGGGTGACTGCAGCTCGTCATGTACAAAGTAGGCCGAAGGGCCTGTTTCCATGCTGTATCTCTAAAGTTTAAAGCCCTGTACATCCTGGAGAATTATATCACTTGAATTATTATCTCCTCCGACCTTTCCTTCCAATGTGTAGTGTCCAGCTGTGGACCAGCTACTGAGCTACATTTAGCTTAGTTTAGAGTTACAGTGTTTAGGAAACAGGCCCTTCGGCCTACAATTTCATCGCCAACCAGCGATCCCCGCACATTAACACTCCCCTACACCCACTAGGGACAATTTACATTTATACCAAGCCAATTAGCCTGCAGACCTGTAGGTCTTTGGGGTGTGGGAGGAAACCGGAGCACCCGGAGAAAACCCACGTGGTCATGGGGAGAACGTGCAAACTCCGTACAGACAGGGCAGCAGTCAGGATCGAACCCGGGTCTCTGGCGCCACCGTGCCACCCTATCTGGAGGTCTTACGTGGCTGTGGGTAGTGTGATTGGTGGACTGTAAGGATTTCACTGTTCCATTTCAGGACATAGGACACATGATAGTGAAATACTTGACCTTCACTCTTGAAAATAGATCTTTTTCAATCTGCTCTCCCCTGCATTCCCTCTCAGAATTAGTGCAGCCACGTTTGCGCAGCGGTAGAGTTGCTGCCTTACAGGGCTTGCGGCTCCAGAGACCCGGGTTGGTTCCCGACTGCGGGAGCTGTCCGTACAGATTTTGTACGTTCTCCCCGTGACCCATTTTTTCCGAGATCTTCGGTTTCCTCCCACACTCCAAAGACGTGCAGGTTTGTAGGTTATGTGGCTTGGGTTTGAATACTTGGTATGAAGTGTCCATTGTCCCCCAGTTTGTGTTGGCGTGTTAATGTGTGGGGATCGCTGGTTGGTGCGGACTCGGTGGGCCGAAGGGCCTGTATCACTGAACTAAACTAAACTAAATTAGTGCATCACAGAGGTGGCCGCCCGAACACAGGAGTGCACAACATGATTGTGGCTGTTCACCCACACCCAGGGCAGCCTGCAGTGAATTGATGATGCGATGGAACTGTACCGAATGGTCTCGGGCTGTGTTTATTTTGATTGCTGTGACACTCAGGCCTGTGCAGTTTCACATCAGTCAGTATTAACAACGGCACACAGCCCAGGCGACTAGTTGCGCGCTAGCCACAGAAGCAGATCTATAGTCACTTATACCAATCGCTCCACACTCTCAAATCTCCACTCCTACACCAACATTTCATTTATTTTCACTATGATTTTCCCACCTCCAGATTCAGGGAGAGCTTCTTCCCAGCTGTTATTGGGCAACTGAACCACCCTACCACAGCTAGAGAGCAGTGCTGAACTACTATCTTCCTCACTGGTGACCCTCGGACTATCGTTGATCGGTCTTTACTTACCTTGCACTAAACGTTATTCCCTTATCATGTATCTGTACACTGTAAATGTCTCGATTGCAATCAGTCCTCCGACTGGTTAGCAAGCAACAAAAGCTTACCTTGGTACACATGACAATAATCTAAACTGAAACTGAACTGAACTAAACTGAACTGATCTTTTTAGATCAAACGGCCAACTTCTGGGGCTGGGCAAATAACAACAGATTCAACATGAGAGGGGTCCTGACCTCACCACAGGGGGGCCTGAGCTGTTCCATTCCTTGAAGGCTCTGAATGTTTACCTAGTTATTTGTTTGGCCAAACAGAGGGGAAACGGCTTTCTAATATTTAAGCACATCTTCAATGGCTCGAGTGGCCGATTGTAGAAGCTCCATTTCATGCTTTCAACGCGCAGACGTATGTTTCTAAGGGGCCATAAATCTCCGGGTGCCTGGCTGAGAATAGTTCCTGTCCTTGTAAACCCTGGTCCCAAACGGCTTGCCTAGTTTACCGCCAGTCCTACATATGACAGAGAAGCCAGCAGCAAGCACAAGACACACAAAAGCGCTCCATAAAAAAAAAAACATTCCTTAATGGTATCTGCAGGGTATCCGTGCACGGCCAATACATTTGTGCAGCAAGACATCTCCTGTTGGAGGGGAATAAATGGTGAGCAGTGGTCTTCAGCAGTGCTTCTGATGTCTTTCTCTCTCATAGGGTCACAGAGCGATACAGTGTGGAAACAGGCCCTTCATCCCAACATTCACACCGGGCCAACATGACCCAGCTACACTAGTCCCACCTGCCCACGTTTGGCCCATGTCCCTCCAAAGCTGCCCGATCCATGTACCTGTCTAAACGTTGGGATAGTCCCCGTCTCAACTACCTCCTCTGGCAGCTCGTTCCACACACCCACCGCCCCCTGTGTGGAAAAAGTTACCCCTCAGATTCCTCTCCTGCCTGTAACACACCAAAAGCCAACTTTTGCGTCTTCATCGGACGTGGCCGCAGGGCGTGCCGGAGGTCGGTCGAGGGCGTGCCGCCATGAGAATAAAGCGGGATCCGACATGGGGGGGGTGGGGGGGGATAACGAGAGATCGGAGAGTGACCTGATGAGGGGAGGTGGTACTGAGAACATTGTAACTCAGTTGACTTTTGCATAACATGTTTGGTGCGTAAAACAAATAATTTCACTGTGACTTGCCACATAAGATAATTCATATCTTTCATAGAATCCGTAGTAATAGAATCCCTAAATCGCAAGCTGCACGCTAATAATATCTCCCCACATTTACAGTACGTGTAGGAAGGAACTGCAGATGCTGGTTAAACCGAACATAGACACAAGAAGCTGGACACAAGGCAACGGGACAGGCAGCATCTCTGGAGAGAAGGAATGGGTGACTTCAAGTCGAGACCCTTCTGTGGACCACATTTATTATAGTACCAATACGTTTCCAACACAATTTCTTTACACCATATTTCTTATAATACCTCATTTTGAAATGACTATTTCAAATTATTTAAATTCTCACATTGCAAATTGACAGATATTTATATATATATATTCCTGTTAATTGGGATCAATGCAAATTACCGTCAGTTCACCAGCAGATGCACACCTTTTTTTTTCATTTTAGTTTCCTAATTGTCAGCTGGTTGAATTGTCGACAAGGAGAAAGTGAATTTATTCATTTGTCTATTTCATTTATCACAGTTTCGGGAAATTATCTTTTTCACATCCATATTATATAAGAACAATTAAACATCTGGAACCTGCCATTCACTGTGATCAAGTCCTATCTTATCCAACAGCTCCTGTTCCTCCAAGCCACATATTACATGGTTTAGTTGAGTTCAGTTTAGTTTAGTGATACAGCGCGGAAACAGTCCCTTCGGCCCACCGGGTCCGTGCCGATTAGCGATCCCCGCAAACTAACACTTTCCTACACACACTAGGGACGATTCACATTTACACCAAGCCAATTAGCCGACAAGCCTCGTCTTTAGCGTGTGGGGGGAGTCTGGAGATCTCGGATTAAACGCACGCAGGTCACGGGGAGAGCGTCCAAACTCTGTACAGGCAAGCACCCGGGGTCAGGATCGAACCTGGCTCTCTGGCTCTGTGAGGCAGCAACTCTGCCGCACTCAAAGTGGTTACCCTCGTGTTGAAACATCAATTGTTCCCAGCAATGTCCAGCGTCTTGATCTTCGAATCCCTTTTGGGAACAGAGATTCAAAATTCCCAAAGATTCAGAACTGTCTGAGTGAAGGGATTTCTCTTCAGTTCAATCCCAAGAGGACAAGACTACACCAGTCTATAAGATGGAGGTGAGGCATGTCATCCAGCTGACAACAGGAAGACTACTCTCAAGCCATCACCATCAGCTTGCCCAGAGAACAAGAGCTCGTTTAAAAGGAATAACAAAAACCTCGGCACATTGGCCTTCATCAGTTAAAGTATTGAGTACAGAAGTTGGGAGATCGTGTTGCCATCAGATAAGACGTTGGTGAGGCCGTGTTGGGAATATTGTGTTCAGTTTTGGGCACCTTACTGTAGGAAATATGCTGCCAAGTTGGAAAGGGTGCAGAGAGGATTAATGACAATGTTGCCGGGACTCGAGGTCCTGAGCTATAGGGAGAGATTGGGCAGGCTGGGATTCCTCGGAGCGCAGAAGGATGAGGGGTGATCTTATAGATTTGTACAAAATCTTGATAAATCAGCCAGACGCACAGTGTGTTTGCAACAGAGTAGGCAAATCACGAACCAGAGGACATGGGTTAAAGGTGAGGGGAGAAAGATTTAACAGGAACCTGAGTGATTACACTTTGTACACAAAGGCTGGTAGGTGTATGGAACGAACAGGTGGTTGGGGCAAGTACTAGCGCAATGTTTAAGAAAGATTTAGACAGGTACATGGATGGGACTGGTTTAGAGGGATATAGGCCAAACACAGGCAGGTGATACAAGCGTAGATGGGACAAGTTGGTCGGTGTGGGCAAGTTGGGCCGAAGTGTCGATTTGAACGCTGTGTGACTCTAGGACTCTGTGACTCCAGAAAACATCAGCCACTTCTCTCAATAAAAGCTAAGTGACTTCTTCAGAGCAAATGCAGGCGGCACAGTGGTGTAAGGGTGGCACAGTGGTGTAAGGGTGGCACAGTGATGCAGTTGTTGGAGCAGGGTTCGATCCTGACCTCGGGTGCTGTCTGTATGGAGTTTGCACATTCTCTCCCTTTGACCATATGGGTTTCTTCTACTGCCAAATCCCAAAGATATGCGGGTTTGTAGGTCATTTGGCCCTTGTAACTTGCCCCTTGTATATAGGGAGTGGATGAGAAAGTGGGATAACATAGAACTAGCGTGAGTAGGTGATCGATGGTTGATGTGGACTCGGTGGGTCGAAGAGTCTGCTCCATGCAGCAGCTCTAAATTAAACTCAACTCAACTCAACTGAAAAAAATAATGACATCCAAATCAAATGGATAAAATCCATCTCAGTGACACAGTCGACAACTGCTCATTGATGGGGAAGATACACTGTCATTTCCATCCTGAGTCACTAAATGTAGCATATCCTGAGGCAGCACATGTTGCCTTTAGGCTCTACAGCCAGAAGTGGCAATGTCTCACCATCCACCCTTGTAGAAAAATTACTTCATTCCAACAATTTGAGGCCAGTCTGACCCAGACCTTCATAAGATCATGAGCGTTAGGAGCAGAATTAGGCCATTCGGCCCATCAAATCTACTCCGCCATTCAATCATGGCTGATTTATCTCTCCCTCCTAACCCCATTCTCCTGCCTCCTCCCCATAACCCGTGACACCCGTACTAATCAACAATCTGTCTATTAGCCCTGTCCCACGGTACGAGTTCATTCCAAGAGATCTCCCGAGATTTAAAAAAATCAAACTCGTGATAAGCACGGAGAATGAACGTAGCGGGTACGTCGGAGCTCGGGGACGTCTCTTAGCGGCTCGTAACGCTAACGGCAGGTACTCGGGAAGACTCGCTAACGGCAGGTAAGCTCGGTAAGACTCGTGAAGATTTTTCAACATGATGAAAAATGTCCACGAGAGCCCCGAGTACCGACGAGCGGCCATTACTGTAAATCTCCGAGTTCGAATCAGGGCAAACTCGGGAGAGAGAGCTCTTGGAATGAACTCGTACCGTTGGACAGGGCTTTTACTCTGCCTTAATAATATCCATTGACTTGGCCTCCCCAGCTGTCTGTGGCAAAGAATTCAACTTTTTCTGACCTTACAGAGGAAAGAACAAAATAAAATCAAGAGAGGCTGGAAATCTGAAATAATAACAGAAACCACTGGAGATACTCAGCAGGTTAGGCTGTACCTATTTCTCTTTCACACACACGCTTTGTGTCCTGCTGAGTGTTTCGAAGCATTTTTCTTTTTATCTCTTCATCAGAAACTATTCGCCCCAGGAATCAATTTAGTGAATCTATGAGTCATAAAGTTATACCATATAGAAATAGGCCCCTCAGCCCAACTGGTCCAATCCAGCCAAGATGCACCCGAGCTAATCTCCTTTGTCTGCAGTTAGCCAGATGCCCTCGTAACCTTTCTTATTCATGTACCTGTCCAAATGTCTTTTGAATGTTGTAATTTTACCAGCCTTTATCACTTCTCTAACCTTAAAGCTGGCTTTAGTTAGAAAATAAGGCGCAGGGTGCTGGAGTAAGTCAGCAGGTCAAGGGGCATCTTTTTGGGTTGGGACCTTTCTTCAGACTGAGTGTGGGGGAGAGGTGGGGGGGGGGGGGGGAGGAGAAAGCTGGAAGAGAGGAAGAGCGGGACAAAAAACTGCAGATGCTGGTTTATGCCCAAGATAGACACAAAGTGCTGGAGTAACTTTGAAGAACGGTTCCCATCCGAAAAATCACCCATCCTTTTTCTCCAGAGATGCTGCCTGACCCACTGAGTTACTCCAGAATCTTGTGTCCATCTTCGGTTTAAACCCGCATCTGCTGTCCCTTCCTACACATTGAGCCCGATCCTAACTATGGGCGCTACTCTGCTTCCTTTGAGCATTGAGAAAGCCTCTATCCCTGCTTAGACATCACTTTGTTATGTGGTGTAGCAGCCTTTTTATGGCATGTTCAAACTATCCAGAAGTTGTGTCCACAAAAATCTCTTGTGGGTTTGTCTCATATTTCTCAACTAGACGGTATCAATATATTATGATCCTCTGTGTGCAGTATTATCCATTATCCATTATTACTTTTACGTATTATATCATTTATTAATATTGTTTATTTATTTATCTATTTATTTGTGGGTTGCACCAATTTTCCACCAACAGCTGTTGAGGCCTGAAGAAGGATCTCGATTCGAAACGTCACCCATTCCTTCTCTCCAGAGATGCTGCCTGTGATATTCCAGCATTTTGTGTCTATCTTCGGTTTAAACCAGCATCTGCAGTTCCTTCCATCAGATGTTGAGTTTAGTTTAGTTTAGGTTAGTTTAGAGATACAGCACGCAATCAGGCCCTTCGGCCCACCCAGTCTACACCGACCAGTGATCCCCGCACATTAACACTGCGGACAAATTTGACATTTTTTCATTTACACCAAGACAATTAACCTAGAAACATAGAAAACAGGCGCCATTCGGGCCTTCGAGCCAGCACTGCCATTCAATGTGATCATGGGTGATCATCCAAAATCAGTACCTGTACATTTTTGGAGAGCGGGAGGAAGCCGAAATTCTCTGAGAAAACCCACATGGCCACAGGGAGAACGTACAAACTCACACAGACGGCACCCGTAGACGGGATCGAACCCGGGTCTCTGGCATTGTAAGCGCTATAATGGTCCTGTCCCACGGTACGAGTTCATTCCAAGAGCTCTCCCGAGTTTAAAATAAATCAAACTCGTGGTAAGCACGGAGAATGAACGTAGCGGGTACGTCGGAGCTCGGGGACGTCTCTTAGCGGCTCGTAACGCTAACGGCAGGTACTCGGGAAGACTCGCTAACGGCAGGTAAGCTCGGGAAGACTGGTGAAGATTTTTCAACATGTTGAAAAATGTCCACGAGAGCCCCGAGTACGGACGAGCGGCCATTACCGTAAATCTCTGAGTTCGAATCAGGGCAAACCCGGGAGAAATCTTGGAATGAACTCGTACAGTGGGACAGGGCCATAAGGCAGCGACTCCACCGCTGCCCATAATTCCCTTGTTTCATCTTCCTGCTTCCTTGACTCACAGAATTAAATTACCTTTCTAACAACATCGGAAACCATTCCACATTACCGGACATGTTGGAAGATAATTGATCGACTATCATGGTGGCCCCATCTTTTAGGACTCTATTTTGGAGGATTTCTGGTGCAGAACATTTGTTGGCTATTTGCTCATTTAATTTCTCCATGTTTTGCTCTTTTCTAAGAGTAATTATTTTAAATCCTTCACTGTCATGAGACCATTGATCCCCATAGCTTCAATAAAATTATTCTGTCGTCAACGTTGAAGTCGGACCAACATAATTTTTATTTAATAGCTCTACCATTTATCTATACTCCAATTTAATGTTCTTGCCATTATTTCTAAAAGATCTCTCTTCATTCATATGGTTGTCCAAGTTTAGCTTAGCCCAGTTTAGTTTAGTTTGGTGTAGTTTAGATTACCTTAACTTAGCTTAGCCCAGTTTAACTTGGTTCAGTTTAGTTTAGAGATACCAGACTGATTCCTGGACCAGACTGATTCCTGGGATGTCAGGACTGTCTTATGAACAAAGACTGCATAGACTCGGTTTATACTCTCTAGAATTTAGGAGATTGAGAGGGGATCTTATAGAAACTAACAAAATTCTTAAGGGGTTGGACAGGCTAGATGCAGGAAGATTGATCCCGATGTTGGGGAGGTCCAGGACAAGGGGTCACAGCTTAAGGATAAGGGGGAAATCCTTTAGGACTGAGATGAGAAGGAATTTTTTCACACAGAGAGTGGTGGGTCTCTGGAACTCTCTGCCACAGAAGGTAGTTGAGGCCAGTTCATTGGCTATATTTAAGAGGGAGTTAGATGTGGCCCTTGTGGCTAAGGGGATCAGAGGGTATGGAGAGAAGGCAGGTACGGGATACTGAGTTGGATGATCAGCCATGATCATATTGAATGGCGGTGCAGGCTCGAAGGGCCGAATGGCCTACTCCTGCACCTAATTTCTATGTTTCTATGTTTCTAACAGGAAAGACCCCACTAAGACCATCGATCACACGTTCACACTAGTTCTATGTTATCCCACTTTCTCATCTACTCCCAACACATGAGGGGCAATTTAATTAATCTTAAGAGGTGAATTAACCTACAAACCCACATGCCTTTGAGGTGTGGAAGGAACCTATAGGAAACCCACGTGTTCAGAGGGAGAACGTGCAAACTCCACAGAGACAGCTCCCAAGGTCAGGATCGAACCTGGGTCTCTGGCGCAGTGAGGCAGATTATTACAACTATTTTTTGTACATAACACTATTCACATTGCTATCTTTTCTTTCAAATATGTTTTTGTTCTTGTTTGTGGATTTAATTCCCTCCAGATCTCCAGGCTTGCTATTATTCTTGGAAGTGATCTCAAGGGGCTGTCCCACTTGGGCGACCTAATTGGCGAGTTTAGAAGAGTTTGAAAAAATGACATGTTGAAGACCTCCTTCGAATTCCTTCGACTATGTTGAAGATCAGCTACGACTAACTTCGGTAAAATTGAACACCGAATAGTGGAGAGTGAAGACGACCTCCTTCGATCTCCTTCGACCTCCCTTCGACTATGATGAAGACTATCTACGACTACCCTGGATTAGCTACGACTAACATACCGACCTACTACGACCTACTACGACTAAGCCTACGAGTAAAAAAGTATCGATTTTTTCCATGGCGACCTTTTTTTACTCGCGGGCATTTTTTAACATATTGAAAAAGCCGCGACCTAGCTGAGGCCACGAGTACGCGGAGACCACTCTCGAGCATGAAGGAGAGTTACGAAGACCTCCTATGACCTTGTGTCGACCATGCTGCGAGTATGAGTCGAGGGCAAACTCGGCGGAACTCACAGAATAGGTTGCCTAAGTGGGACAGGCCCTTCAGCCTATTCTTTTCATCTGGTATTATCATAGGTACATACAGTGCGGAACCAGGTCCATCAGTCCAACTTGCCCACTCCAACCAAGATGCCCATGTCGGGCTCATATCCCTCTAAACATTTCCTAATCACGTACCTGTCCAAAAATGGGGCGGCACGGAGGCGCAGCAGTAGAGTTGCTGCCCTACTGCGATGGCAGTGTTTGACCTCGACCCACGTTTGATCCTGACTACTGGTGCTGTCTCTATGGAGTTTGCATGTTCTCCCCGCGACCGCATGGATTTTCTCCGAGATCTTCGGTTTCCTCACACACTCCAAAGTCGTACAGGTTTGAAGGTAAATTGTAAATTGGTAAATTGTCCCTAGTTGTGTGTAGGATAGTGTGAGTGTGTGGGGACTGCTGGTTGGTGTGGACTCGGTGGGCCGAAGGGCCTGTTTCCGTGCTGTATCTTAAACTAAACTAAACTAACTGTTGTTATAATACCTGCCTCAACAACTACCTCTGGCAGCTCATTCCATGTACTCACCACTCTCTGCGACAAGATATTATCCCTCATGTTCCGATTAAGTCTTTCCTCTCTCCCCTTAAACCTATGTCTCCTTGGTTCTAGATTCCCCTTCCCAGGGAAAAAAATATTCTGTTAGTTCTTTCCTTCTCTCCATAGATGCTGCCTCACCCGCTGAGTTTCTCCAGCATTTTTTGTCTACGATACCTTCGATTTTTTCAGCATCTGCAGTTCTTTCTAAAACACTGTGTATTTTATTTCATCTATTACCCTCATGATCTTATACACCTCTATAAGATCACCGCTCATCCTCCTGTGCTCCAAGGAATAAAGTCCGAGACTACTTAACCTCTCCCTATAGCTCAGACCCCCAAGTCTTGGCAACACCCTTGTAAATCTGTGGACTTAGCCACACATTCCCTGCAGTAGGAGGTCCTTCTGCAGTTGTACAGGGCCCAGGTGAGACCACACCTGGAGTATTGCGTGCAGTTTTGGTCTGTTAATTTGAAGAAGGACATTCTTGCTATTGAGGGAGTGAAGCATAGGTTCACCAGGTTAATTCCTGGGATGGCGGGACTGACATTCGATGAAAGAATGGATCGACTGGGCTTATATTCACTGGAATTTAGAAAGATGAGAGGGGGTCTTAGAGAAACATATAACATTCTTAAAGGATTGGACAGGTTAGATGCAGAAAAAATGTACCAATGTTGGGGGAGTCCAGAATCAGGGGACACAGTTTAAGAATAAAGGGTAGGCCATTGATGATAAAGGGCAGGCCATTGAGATGAGGAAAACCTTTTCACCCAGAAGTTGTAAATCTATGGAATTCTCTGCCACAAAGGCAGTGGAGGCCAATTCACTGGATGTATTCAAGAGAGAGAGAGATATAGCTCTTAGGGCTAACGGAATCAAGGGATATTGGGAGAAGGTAGGAACGAGGTACTGATTTTGGATGATCACATTGAATGGTGGTGCTGGCTCAAAGGGCCGAATGGCCTACTCCTGCACCTATTTTCTATGTTTCTATGTTTCTAAATGGGACTAGCTCTGATGAGGCATCTTGGTTTGCAGGGATGAGATGGGCCGAAGGGCCTGTATTCATGCAAAATACCACAATGACTGAAAAAGGAGATGCACTGACCCAGAAACTAATTGACATTATTGTTAAAAACAGAATTTATCAAAATTACTTTATTTCTGGTGCACTGGTTTCTGGAATATTTGTATATTTAACTGTCAAGCTTGAGGGAATTGCAATTTTTAAGAAAATATTTTCAGAAACTATGGCAAGAAATTGTTGGCCATGATTGAAGAAAAAATATTATATCGGCACAACATGCTGGAGTTAGTCTACGGGCCAGGCAGCATCTTCGGAGAAAATGGACAGGTGAGGTTTCGGGTCAGGACCCTTCATCTCAACTATCCATTTTCTCCAGAGATGCTGCCTGACACGCTGAGTTACTCCAGCATTTTGGGTCTACCTGTGGTATAAAACCAGCATCTGCGGTTCCTTTTTATTATATTATATGATTCTTCGATCTTCCCCAACCATAGTCACAACGTCAACACCAGTCCAGGAGGGAATAAAATGGGTTTGGTGTGGGATAAGCTGAAGGATGATGTGGATATGATGGGACGAGAGGCCTGTTTCCATGCCGTGCCTCAATGAAACAGCTCCAACAATCATATGCTGTCATATGCTGAGAGAATGGAGCAGCTAGACTTGTACACTCTGGAGTTTAGAAGGATGAGAGGGGATCTTATTGAAACATATAAGATTGTTAAAGGTTTAGACAGGCTAGAGGCAGGAAACATGTTCCCGATGTTGGGGGAGTCCAGAACCAGGGGCCACATTTTAAGGATAAGGGGTAAGCCATTTTGAACGGAGACGAGGAAACACTTTTTCTTTTCATAAGGGGTTGGACAGGCTAGATGCAGGAAGATTGTTCCCGATGTTGGGGAACTCCAGAACAAGGGGTCACAGTTTAAGGATAAGGGGGAAGTCTTTTAGGACCGAGATGAGAAGATAATTTTTCACATAGAGAGTGGTGAGTCTGTGGAATTCTCTACCTCAGAGGGCGGTGGAGGCCGATTCTCTGGGTGCTTTCAAGAGAGAGCTAGATAGGACTCTTAAAGATAGCGGAGTCAGGGGATATGGGGAGAAGGCAGGAACGGGGTATTGATTGTGGATGATGAGCCATGATTACATTGAATGGCGGTGCGGGCTCGAAGGGCCGAATGGCCTACTCCTACACCTATTGACTATTGTAGTTAGACACCATCAGCACAGTGTAGCTATGTTCCCTCAGATTCAAACTTCAGATCTGGAATGAGTCGAGATCCCATTTCATTTCACCCCTGCCATTGGGAAGAAGGTACAGGAGGACTATAACGTCCAGGTTCAGGAGCAGCCTCTTCCCGACAGCCATCAGGCTATTACACACTACAGCCTCCAAATAGACTTTGAACTATATAGATAGGGACATTATTTTTGACTGAACTACTATTGTTTGTATATTTGTCTGTGTTTGTCTGCGAGGTGTGTGTGTGTAAATGTATAGAAAGGAACTGCAGATCCCGAGGATACACACAGAGTACTGGAGTAACTCAGCGGGTCAGACAACGTCTCTGGAGAAACGGAATAGGTGCTGTTGAGGGTTCCAACCTGAAAAGTCGCCTATTATTTTTCTCCAGAGATGCTGTCTGACCCGTTGAGTTACTCCAGCATTTTGTGTAAAAAAGTATATGTATATATATACTTATTATATATATATATATATATATATATATATATATATATATATATATATATATATATAAGTATATGTATATATATCAGTCTGAAGAAGGGTTTCGGCCCAAAGCGTTGCCTATTTCCTTCACTCCATAGATGCTGCCTCACCCGCTGAGTTTCTCCAGCACGTTTGCCTACCTTATTTATACTTAAATTTATCTCGTTATTGTGAGTTTTACAGAGTACTATGTTTACATATCTGCTGTGCTGCTGCAGGTGAGAAATGAATTGTTATGTTAGCGGGACATACGACAATAAAACACAGTTGCACAGCGGTAGAGTTGCTGCCTCACAGCGCCAGAGATCTGGGTTCAATCCCGACTACGGGTGCTGTCTGTACGGAGTTTGTACGTTCACCATGTGACCGCGTGGGTTTTCTCCGGGTGCTCCGGTTTCCTCCCACATTCCAAAGACGTGCAGGTTTTGTCGGCTTCAGTAAAATTGGAATTTGTCCCTGGTGTGTGTCGGATAGAACTCGTCTCAGGGGTGATAGTTGGTGGGCCGAAGGGCCTGTTTCCGTGCTCTATCCCCAAAGTCTACAGTAAAGATATTGTCCCTGTATAAACTTGACCAATTTCTCTGCAGGGCATTCCAAAATATGACGTGACATTCAGGTTTAATTAATAACAAAAATCTATTTTCTCTCTGTTTGTTTCTTGGGGGCATTCCAGGACCCATGACAATGGATTGTAACCTGATCATTCACATCCTCTAATATTAATTATAGTTATGTTAGAATGATGAGTCGGCATTCCCTATTGCACTGCTGGCTGCAGCATCCAGTTCTGCTAATGGACTGTAACACTGGCCTTAATAACGTCCTCCCTCCCAAAGCTCAAAATGTAAGTTATTTAACTCTCTTAGTCAGATTTGATTTGTTTTTTACCAGGGGTGGCGCAGCGGTAGAGCTACTGCCTTACAGCACCAGTGACCTGGGTTCGATCCTGACTACGGGTGCTGCCTGTGCGGAGTTTGTACGTTCTTCCCGTGACCTGCGTGGATTTTGTCTGAGATCTTCGGTTTCCTCCCACAATCCAAAGACGTGCAGGTTTGTGGGTTAATTGGCTTGGTAAAATTGTAACATTTGCCCTAGTGTGTGTAGGGTAGTGTTAATGTGTGGGAATTACTGATCGGTGTGGATTCCGTGGGCCAAAGGGCCTGTTTCCGTGCAGAATCTCTAAACCATTCAGCCCATCGTAATCGTGTTGTATCTCAGAAGGAACCATCTATCCAATTATCCATTCCTATGCTCTTTCCCCATTGTTTGGTTGGTTAAAGGACACAGAGCCTTCGACTCACTGAATCCATGCCGACCATCGATCACCCGTTCACACTAGTTCTATGTTATTCCGCTTTTGCATTGGCTCCCTACACACTAGCGGCAATTTAAAGTGTTAATTAACCTACAAACCCACACAGCTTATGATGGGGGAAGAAACCGGATCACCTGGAGGAAACTCACGGTCACAAGGAAAACGTGCAAACTTCGCACGGACAGCACCTGAGCTCAGGATAATACCCAGGACTCTGGCACTGTGAGGCAATAGCTTTTTCGTTTAGAATAGTTTAGTGATACAGCGCCTAAATGGGCCCTTTGGCCCACCGAGTCCGCGCCGACCAGCGATCCCCACACACTAACACTATCCTACACTCTAGGGGTAATTTACAATTTTATTCTCTGCGCTAAATTTAATATATCATTATTACTCTCACACATTTCATGTGTGTAGGAAGGAACTGCAGATGCAAGTTTACAATCTTTACCGAAGCCAATTAACCCACAAACCTGCTCGTCTCTGAAGTGTAGGCGGAAACCAGAGCACCCGGAGAAAACCCACGTGGTCACGGGGAGATCATACAGACAGGACTAGTAGTCATTGCACAGCTCACAATCCCTTTCAAGCATTTGTGCTGTCTTCCATTGAAATGTGTTATTCAATTGGTTTCCAGGTAGCTCACTGCCATCTTAAATCAATACAATTAATGTTTTCATTGTATATTTGTTTAATTAAGCTTAGACGCAAGAACAAGCTGTGGCGGGTGGCACAGTGGCGCAGCGGTAGAGTTGCCGCCTTACAGCACCAGAGGCCTGGGTTCGATCCTGGCTATGGGTGCTGTCTGTATGGAATTTTTATGTTCTCCCTGTGACCATGTGGGTTTTCTCCGGGAGCTCCAGTTTCTTCTCACATCCCAAAGATGTGCAGGTTTGCAGGTTAATTGGCTTTTTTTTGGTGATAGGAGCAGAATTAGGCCATTCAGCCCATCAGGTCCACTCCACCATTCAATCATTGCTGATCTATCTTTCCCTCTCAACCCCATAACTCCTGACACCCAAACTAATCAAGAATCTATCTATCTCGGCCTTAAAAATATCCATTGACTGCCTCCACACCCTCTGTGGCAATGAATTCCACAGATTCACCACCCTCTGAATAAAGAGGTTCCTGCTCATGTGTATTTCCTTCCTTCCTTTATAACTAGAGGAATCAAATTTTATAACAAGAGGAATCGAATATAGGAGCAAAGAGACCCTTCTGCAGTTGTACAGGGCCCTAGTGAGACCACACCTGGAGTATTGTGTGCAGTTTTGGTCCCCTAATTTGAGGAAGGACATTCTTGCTATTCAGGGAGTGCAGCGTAGGTTTACAAGGTTAATTCCCGGGACTGTCATATGTTGAGTGAATGGAGCGGCTGAGCTTGTACACTCTGGAGTTTAGAAGGATGAGAGGGGATCTCACTGAAACATATAAGATTGTTAAGGGTTTGGACACGCTAGAGGCAGGAAATATGTTCCCGATGTTGGGGGAGTCCAGAACCAGGAGCCACAGTTTAAGAATAAGGAGTAAGCCATTTAGAACCTAGACGAGGAATCACTTTTTCTCACAGAGAGTTGTGAGTCTGTGGAATTCCCTGCCTCAGAGGACGGTGGAGGCAGGTCCTCTGGGTGTTTTCAAGAGAGAGCTAGATGGGGCTCTTAAAAATAGCGGTCAGGGGATATGGGGAGAAGGCAGGAACGGGGTACTGATTGGGAATGATCAGCCATGATCACATTGAATGGCGGTGCTGGCTCGAAGGGCCGAATGGCCTACTCCTGCACCTACTGTCTATTGTCTATTGTCTATTGAACGTCCTTTAATTCTGAGGCTATGACCTATGGTCCTAGACTCTCCCACTATTGGAAACATCCTCTCCACATCCATCTTTAAATTGGCCCCACTGTGCAGGATAGTGCTAGTGTACGGGGTGATCACTGGTCAGCATGGACTCAGCGGGCCGAAGGGCCTGTTTCCACACTGTATCTCTGAACTAAAACTACACTAAGCTAAGCACTCTGGATTGCAGCTTCCTTCTTGCAAGCACAAAATGTTGGCAGCAATTTAGGATGTACTGGTTAGTTTGATTTGTCAGATGAGTTTGTTTAGCTGTCTCCTAGACCCTAACTTCCTGACCTGTCAGACACTATTCCAATGCCTCGACTACACGTTCATTGACTGCAACGGTTGTAGGCAGCTGTGGGAAACATGCATTCTAGTCCTTTGAAACAATGGAGCCTAATTAATGGTTTAATGATTTGTGTTTGCACGGAGCAAAGATGAAAACTAGAATTGCTCTTGCATTAGCTGCTTAGAGTCCAGTCTGAAGGACGATTTTTTTCGATCCTCCTGCATCCGATCTTAATGATCATAAAACTGGATGCAAGTATATCAGTGGATCAGTGGCACAGCAGGGGTAGAGCTGCTGCCTCACAGCGACAAAGTCCAGGGTTCGATCCTGGCTTTGGGAGCTCTGTGTGTGTGTGTGTGTGTGGAGTTTGCACATTCTCCCTGTGACTGTGTGGGTTTCCTCCGGGTGCTCCAGTTTCCTCCCACAACCCCAAGATGTGCGAGTTTGCAGGTTAATGCCCCTGTCCCACTTAGGAAACCCGAACGGAAACCTCTGGAGACTTTGCGCCCCACCCAAGGTTCCCGTGCGGTTCCCGGAGGTTCCCGGAGGTTTTTGTCAGTCTCCCTAATGGTCGAAAGTGGTTTCTGTTTTAAAAAATCGGTAATTCTTTAGTCGAAAATGGTTGCGATGCTAGTTGAAGGTGGTTGCCGGAGGACAAAAACCTCCGGGAACCGCACGGAAACCTTGCGTGGGGCGCAAAGTCTCCAGAGGTTTCCGTTCAGGTTTTCTAAGTGGGACAGGGGAATTAGTGGCCTCTGTATCGCTGGTCGGTGCAGACTCGTTGGGCCGAATGGCCTGTTTCAGCACTGCACCTAAACTAAACTAAACAACGAATGCATGATATGCAAAAAACGTAACGATGATAAAGAAAACGGGCCACGGTTAGACTGATGTTGCTACCGTCTCCTACTATCCCCCCTTCCCCCCTCCAACCTCGTGGCTTCCTCCCTCCCCCTCTCGTCCACAACACAATGCGCTAACAAAGAATTCATGTCAGGGGAAGTCAATTACCGATACTGACGTTGGCGAATTAATGGAAATACTCGTCAGCTGTAGAAATGAACCAGAGCATTAATTGTGCTTCAGACTCACTAAGGCCGCGCTAATGATGGAGTCTGCTGAGCAGATCATGACCAGACCTGCCGTGAACACGGGTGTCAACCTTGTTGTTCGGCGGTGTAAAATTAAATTAATAAATCCCAATCACATGGAAACATAACATGAAATTAATGGCCTTTAGTGCCAGATCTGATGCAGTCATTTGTAGCCTGGCTTTCCGCACCAAGGACTTCAGAAATGTGAGTTCCGCAAAACACGGCTGCATGTTGTACAATGTAATTTTTTTTCCTCTCTTGCTTGTGTGTGTGTGTGTGTTCCCTCAGAGTTAACACGGGCGATCCTACTTGTAAATTGAGATGTGAAGCCGTATCACAAGCAAGGGACATGGGGCAATCAGTGTTTGAGCTGGTTTTGAACAGGGTTAGGGTGTAAGGCGTGCACAGGGGCGGCACAGTGCCGCAGGGGTAAAGTTGCTGCCTCATATCGACACAAAGCGCTGGAGTAACTCAGCGGGACAGGCAGCATCTCTGGATCGAGGGAATGGGTAACGTTTTGGATTGACCTCACCCAGAGAGTTGTGAATTTGTGGAATTATCTGCCACAGGAGCCAGTGGAGGCCAATTCACTGAATGCTTTCAAGAGAGAGTTAGATTTAGCTCCTAGGGCTAACGGAATCAAGGGATATGGGGAGAAAGCAGGAACGGGATACTGATTTTGGATGTGTTTAAGAAAGAACTGCAGATGCTGGAAAATCAAAGGTAGACAAAAGTGCTGGAGAAACTCAGCGGGTGCAGCGGCATCTATGGAGCGAAGGAAATAGGCAACGTGAAGGGTTTCGGCCCGAAACGTTGCCTATTTCCTTCGCTCCATAGATGCTGCTGCACCCGCTGAGTTTCTCCAGCACTTTTGCAACCTACTGATTTTGGATGATCGGCCATGATCATATTGAATGGCGAATCTGGCTCGAAGGGCAGAATGGCCTACTCCGGCAACTATTTTCTATGTTTTCTATGTTTCCATGAGACCCTTTTTCAGTCTGAGAGTCAGGGGAGAGGGAGACATAGAGATATGGAAGGGTAAGGTGTGAAAACAAAAGATTAAAGGGGACGGAATTCAAGGAAGATGTGGAATAGATCACTGTTCTCTGGGGGAAGGTGACAACGAAGCAGACAATGATAAGATTTAATCAAGGGGACAGGCAGACTGGTCAGAGAACTAGGATGGGAGCGTGATGAAAGCAAGGGTTACATGAAGCAAGGCAGCAAATCTACCGCGGTGCTTTAGAAGAAGAAAATTCTGAAGAAAAAGAAAACTATAATGGCACAATTGTGTCTTAAATGTGTGTTTTTTCCCTGGGTTCTGCGGTTCCTCCTACGTTCCAAGGACATGCAGGTTTGTAGGTTAATTGGCTTTTGCAAATTGTCCCTAGTGTGTAGGATAGAACTAGTGTACGGGGATCGCTGGTCGTCACGGACTCGGTGGGCCGAAGGGCCTGTTTCAATGCTGTATCCCGAAACTAAACAAAATGAAACCGATAGTTCCACATCTCGTCTTGTGCCCTCAAAAGAAAACATGTTATGGTTCAGAATCTGGGAGGAATACCTATATTCCTTATATACCTGTATACTCAGTTTGAAGAAGGGTCTCGACCCGAAACGTCACCCATTCAACCTCTCCAGAAATGCTGCCTGTCCCGTTGAGTTGCCCCAGCACTTTGTATCTACTCAGGCCTTTGCTCCTTCTCGATAGCAGTGGGGATTTGATGTCTTAACTTCCCCAACATTATCTCATCACTGCTCTCTTCACTTGCACAGCAGTGTGAAGGATTTGTGCAGGGAGCTGTTCAGAAATATTGATTGGAGGAAGCGCAGAGCATGAAAGGTGGAGGGAATGTTTACCTTATTGTCTGTTTCAATACTCAACAAGGAACATGTCACAGCAAAGAAAAACGCCGGCAATAAATATGTCCCTTGAAAATATGACGCAGAGGACGGTGTGAATGCCAGGGCTTTTCCGCCATTGTCAGCTCAACAGTATCATTACCTAAAGATCATACTCTATATCATAGTCATATAGTTATAGAGTCATGCAACATTGGATCAGGCCTTTCGGCCCAACTTCCCCATACTGGCCAACATGTCCTAGCTACACTAGCCCCACCTACCCGCGTTTTGTCCATATCCCTCCAATCCTGCAATTCTTCAGTCTGGTTTGGTGGGGGGGGGGGGGGGGGTGGGGGGGGATCGAAGAAAGGTGGAGGCAGGACATAGCCTGGCAAGTGATAGGTGGATACAGGTGAGCGGGGGGGATGGGGGGGGGGGGGGGGCGGGGTGTTGGCAGATGGTTGGGCCCTTCTTCAGACCCAAAACGTCACCCATCCATGCACTCCAGCACCTTGTGCCCACTGCTCAAGATTGCAGCATCTGCTGCTCATTGTGGCAACGTTGATCTTAATACAGAGGGAGAGAGAGAAGGTGAGAGGAGGAGAGAGAGAGAGAGAGAGAGAGAGAGAGGGGGAGGGAAGGGAGAGGGAGGGAGAGGGAGAGGGAGAGGGGGAGGGAGAGGGAGAGCGAGAGGGAGAGGGAGAGGGAAAGGGAGAGGGAGAGGGAGAGGGAAAGGGAGAGGGAGAGGGAGAGCGAGAGGGAGAGGGAAAGGGAGAGGGAGAGGGGGAGGGAGAGTGAAAGGGAGAGGGAGAGGGAGAGGGAAAGGGAGAGGGGGAGGGAGAGGGAGAGCGAGAGGGAGAGGGAGAGGGAGAGGGAAAGGGAGAGGGAGAGGGAGAGGGAAAGGGAGAGGGGGAGGGAGAGGGAGAGCGAGAGGGAGAGGGAAAGGGAGAGGGAGAGGGAGAGGGAAAGGGAGAGGGGGAGGGAGAGGGAGAGCGAGAGGGAGAGGGAAAGGGAGAGGGAGAGGGAGAGGGAAAGGGAGAGGGGGAGGGAGAGGGAGAGCGAGAGGGAGAGGGAAAGGGAGAGGGAGAGGGAGAGGGAGAGGGAGAGGGAAAGGGAGAGGGAGAGGGAGAGGGAGAGGGAGAGGGAGAGGGAAAGGGAGAGGGAGAGGGAGAGGGAGAGATAGAGAGAGAGAGAACGAGAGACAGAGAGATGGAGAGATAGAGGGAAGGAGAGAGTGAAAAAGAGAGGGGGGATAGTGAGAAAGAGAGAATGAGGAACAGACAGACAGAGAGAGAGAGAGAGGGAGAGAGGGAGAAAGAGAATGAGAAGGAGAGGAAGAGGGAGAGAGAGATAGAGCGAGTGTGAAAGAGAGGGAGAGTGAAAGAGAGGGTGAGAAAGAGAGAGACAGAGTCAGGGACAGAGACAGGGAGGGAGCAACAAGACTAATCTAAAATGTGAAGTAAATAACGCATAAGGAACAAGGTTTCCTATTATGAGTGCCTGTGGAAGTAGTCAGCTCAAAGGGAAAATCTGCAGGAACATTAAATGGTGTCATCAATATTTGATATCGCACACGGTTGTAATGAAGAAAGATGAGAAACACGGCCAGAGGATATAAATCTAAATTAATTAAAAAACAAATTAAAATAAATATTAGGAAGCGCGTCTTTACTTGGGGAATGACAGTCTCGTTCAAAGGCAAAACAATTCTATTCAAAAGATGAAATCAAAAATTCAGAAAAAGACACAAAGTGCTGGAGTAACTCAGCAGGTCAGGCAGCATCTGTGGAGAACGTGGATGGGTGATGTTTCGTGTTGGGACCCTTCATCAGAAATTCACCACTGTTGCAAGGACCCTTCAAAGCCCTGTCCCACGGTACGAGTTCATTCCAAGAGCTCACCCAAGTTTAAAAAAATCAAACTCGTTGTAAGCACGGAGAATGAACGTAGCGGGTACGTCGGAGCTCGGGGACGTTTTTTTAGCGGCTCGTAACGCTAACGGCAGGTACTCGGGAAGACGCGCTAACGGCAGGTAAGCACAGGAAGACTCGTGAAGATTTTTCAACATGTTGAAAAATGTCCACGAGAGCCCCGAGTACCGACGAGCGGCCATTACCTTAAATCTCCGAGTTCGAATCAGGGCAAACTCGGGAGAGCTCTTGGAATGAACTCGTACCGTGGGACAGGGGTTTCACCATCAGCTCTCAGAACGCTCTCGACCTGAAACGTCACCTATTCCTCTTCTCCACGGATGCTGCTTGGCCCGCTGAGTTACTTTGTGTCTATCTTCGGAGTAAACCAGCATCGGCTGTCCAATCCTACACACTGCAAATGGAAATGCCGTCATCTGCAAGTTTGATAAACTGAAGCACTTTTAAGGGAAAACACGTCAGTTCCCCAACCCTGAAAGACAGAATACTCTTCCTAGTTGTGGAACTATTCAGGTAGATGGAAGAGAAGGAAAGACTGGCTGTTCTAAATAACATTGGCCCACACCACAATGGCCTGCCCATCATAGTTTGAACATCACAATTTGATTTGGTTTGGGAATTGCTCTGCCCAGGGCAAGAAGGCTCTTCAATGATAATCGTGTAAACATTCACGGCTAGCCCCATCCTCACCTCATCTGGTCGGTCGCTAAACGCACCTGTGTCACCCCTTCCCTTTCCATTCCCCGTCCTCACTCTCCTGTTCCCCACCTGGATGTGGAGAGGATGCTTCCACCAGTGGGAGAGTCTAGGACCAGAGGTCATAGGTTCAGAATAAAAGGACGCTCCTTTGGGAATGAGATGAGGAGGAATTTCTTTCGTCAGAGGAATGTGAATCTGTGGAATTCATTGCCACAGACGGCTCTGGAGGCCAAGCCAATGGATATTTTTAAGGCAGAGATAGATAGATTCTTGATTAGTATGGGTGCCCGGGGTTATGGGGAGAATGGGGTTAAGAGGAAGAGATAGATCAGCTATGATTGAATGGTGGAGTAGACTTGATGGGCCGAATGGCCTAATTCTGCTGCTATCACTTGTGAACTTATGACCTTCCCCACACCCTTCAAACCTCCTCCTCCTAGAATGTCGCTTCTAAAGATCTGGGCTAGAGAAATTCTTCCTCATCTCCATTTCAAAGGTATGTCCTTTTATTCTGAGGCTGTGCCCTCTGATCCTAGACTCTCCCACTAGAGGACAGATCTGAAACAGATCCAGATTCCATCTTCCCTGCCACGCAGTGGCGTTTGGATTTCTCCAGAGACATTCTGCGTTGACTTATGCATTCAGAGTTGGCTTAAAGTGCTTGCTTTAAATCACATGTACACAAGCACATATCTACCCCTCAAGCTGCCTCGGCAAGGCCAGCAGCATAATCGAGGACCAGTGTCACTCACTCCCGGTCACTCCCTCTTCTCCCCTCTCCCATCAGGCAAGTGGTACAGAAGTGTGAAAACGCACACCTCCAGATTCAGCGATAGTATCTTCCCAGCTGTTATCAGGCAACTGAACAGTCATCAGTTAAGCGCCTGTCCCACCAGCATGCAACTCTATGCGATTAGCACGACCTAACGTGGTCGCTTGAGCCGTCCGGCGTCGTGGGGCCGGTCCCACTTCGATCGCCGGAGCCGCGCGGAATTGTGCGGAGTTCGTCCCGAGTTCATCCCAACACCGCGCGGGGCTCCGAAAAACCGACTATGTCCAAAAATTCTGCGCGGCAACAGCTTGTCGGCTCGCAGTCGCCTCGACATTTACACACCGCCCGGACATCGTGCCTCCGTGAACCTATTTGTAAGTGCATCCGTGACCCTCTATGTGTGTGGCTCCGTGGCCCTGTATGTGTGTGTGTCTCGGTGCCCCTCTCTGTGTGCCCCTCTACGTCCTGGCGAACTTACCTTGAACTTGCTTCAAGTTCGCCTCGCTTTGCGCCGCGTTGTGCCACTCAACCAACCTCCGCGCGGCCCTCGCTGCCGGTTTAGTTGCGCTTGCCGCATGCAGGCGCATGCTGGTGGGACCGGCCCTGTAGAGGGGATCACCCGACCTCCGCGCGGCCCCCGCTGCCGGTTTAATCGCGCTAATCGCATAGAGTTGCATGCTGGTGGGACAGGCCCTTTAGACTGTGGCCCTGACCTCCCATCTACTTCATTGGAGGCCTTTGAACTAACTTTAATCAACTCTCGGACTTTGTCTTGCACTAAACGTAGTACCCTAAATCCTTTATCTGTCCACTGTGGACAGCCTGATTGTATTTATGTGTGGTCTTGTCTTTGACTGGTTAGCCGCAAACAAATGCTTTTGCCTGTGTGTCGGAACGCAGGACAATAATAAGGTAAACTAAACTAAACTAAACTGAACCAAACTATACTAAACTACTTAAAGCCCTGTCCCACGGTGCGAGTTCATTCCAAGAGCTCTCCCGAGTTTTAAAAAAATCAGACTCGTGGTAAGCACGGAGAATGAACGTAGCGGGTACGTCGGAGCTCGGGGACGTCTCTTAGCGCTAACGGCAGGTACACGGGAAGACTCGTTAACGGCAGCGTAAGCACGGGAAGACTCGTGAAGATTTTTCAACATGTTGAAAAATGTCCACGAGAGCCCCGAGTACCGATGGGGGGCCATTACCGTAAATCTCCGAGTTGGAATCAGGGCGAACTCGGGAGAACTCTTGGAATGAACTCGTACCGTGGGACAGGGCTATTACACATCCACACATTTAAAGGGGCTGTCCCACTGCGGCGACATAATTGGCGAGTTTAGATGAGTTTGCCCTCGACTCATACTCACAGCATGGTCGACACGAGGTCTTTGTAACTCTCCTTCATGCTCAAGAGTGGTCCCCACGTACCTGAGGCCTCAGCTAGGTCGCGGCGTATTTTTCAACATGCTGAAAAATGCCCGCGAGGAAAAAAAGGCCGCCATGGAAAAAATCAATACTTTTTTTACTCGTAGGTTTAGTCGAAGTAGGTCGTAGTAGGTCGGCACGTTAGTCGAAGGTAGTCGAAGGTAGTTGTAGATAGTCTTCATCATAGTCGAAGGGAGGTCGAAGGAAGGTCGTCTTCACTCTCCACTATTCGGTGTCCAATTTTCCCAAAGTTAGTCGTAGCTGGTCTTCAACATAGTCGAAGGAGGTACAGTCTTCAACATGACTCTTTTTCAAACTCTCTTAAACTCTTCTAAACTCGCCAATTAGGTCACCGTAGTGGGACAGCCCCTTAAGTCACACGTCCAACACACGCCCATTAACTCACCCAGTCACACTTTAGGCTTTTAATCTTTAGATATACAGCATGGAAACAGGCCCTTCAGCCCAACGAGTCCACACCGACCAGAGATCACCCCTTGCACTAACACTATCCTACACATCAGGGACAATTTACAATTTTTACTGAAGCCAATTAGCCTACAAACCTGTTTAAGAAGGAACTGCAGATGCTGGAAAATCAAAGGTAGGCAAAAGTGCTGGAGAAACTCAGCGGGTGCGGCAGCATCTATGGAGCGAAGGAAATAGGCAATGTTTTGAGCTGAAACCCTTCTTCAGATTTTTATCTGGACTAAAAACCTGTATGTGTCTGGCGTGTGGGAGGAATGGATTGGGGTTATTAGTCCAGTGTTAGCAACGTGACTGACTTTGGACTTTAGACATCGAGTGTGGAGTGTGGATAGCAAATGGAGCACCCAAAAGAAGCCCACGTTGTCAGAGGAAGAACGTGCAAACTCCGTACAGACAGCACCCATTGTTAGGATTGAACCCAGGTCCCTGGTGCTGTAATGCAGCAACTCTACCCCTGCGCCACTACACATTCACGCACACTCAGCATGTTTCACCACGGAAAGAGGTGAATAGGGAATGACATTGAGGAAGAGAATAATACAATGTCAGCAACTGATTTAGTTTAGTTTCGAGATACGGCACGGGAACAGGCCCTTGGGCCCACCGAGTCCGCGCCGACCAGCGATCCCCACACGTGAACACTACCCCACACACACTAGGGACAATTTTACATTTATGGGAGGAAACCGAAGATCTCAGAGAAAACCCGCGCAGGTCACGGGGAGAACGTAAAAAATTCCCCAGACAGCGCCCGTCGTTGGGATCAAATCCGGGTCTCTGGCGCCGCAAGGCAGCAACTCTACCGCTGCACCACCGTGCTGCCCTTTGGATAATTTGTTGCAGATTAGATAGTTAATTTCCCACCCCAGATAAAGTGATGAGTGCCATATACATTATTGGATAATACAGATCAATAACTACACACTGAATATTATGAAGGCTATAATTTATTAATCCCCCCCCGGGAAATAATCAATTGTAGAGAAATGTTTTGCAAAGAGTTTATCGAGTTTTCTACGGGGTCATACGCTTTTTGTAAATTCTGTACATTCATTTTTCCAAGTTGATGTAAATATATTGCAATTGCAGAGAAACATGCATTTACAATGTGCCTTTTCTGTCCTCTAGAGATATCAACGTGCTTTGTGGTCACCACTATTTTTGAAATGGAGTTTCTATGTTCTTCCTGTGACCGCGTGGGTTTTCTCCGGGTGCTCAGGCCTCCAGCTACACGCCACACTGTATCTCTAAAGTCGAAAGACTAAACTTGGGAATCCTCACCTCTGACTCAAAAGGTGACAATTGCTCCAAACACTTAAGCACAGAAATCCAGGATGGCTCTCCAATTCTTTAGTGAAGGAATGGCACACAGTTATAAAGTCACTCATACAGCGTGGAAACAAGACCAACTTGCCCACATCGGCCAACATGTCCCAGTTACACTAGTTCCACCTGCCCGCATTTGGCCCATATCCCTCAAAACCTGTCCTATCCATGTACCTGTCTAAAGGGCCTGTCCTACCAGCATCCGTCTCCATGCGATGAACGCGATCAAACTAGAAGCGGGGGCCGCGCGGAGGTCGGGTGATCCCCTGTACAGGGCCGTTCCCACCAGCATGCGCCTGCATGCGGCAAGCGTGACCAAACCGGCAACGAGGGCCGCGCGGAGGTCGGGTGAGTGGCGCAACGCGGCGCAAAGTGAGGCAAACCTGGAGCGAAGTCTTACAGGTAAGTTCGCCAGGACAGAGAGGGGCACACAGAGAGGGGCACAGAGGCACACACACAGAGGGCCGCGGAGCCACACACATAGAGGGTCATGGAGGCACCTACAGAGCGGGTCACGGAGGCACGATGTCGAGACGGTGTGTAATGCATCGAGGCGACTGCGAGCTGACAAGCCGTTGCCGCGCGGAGTTTTTGAACATGGTCAGTTTTTCGGAGCCCCGCGCGATGTCGGTACGAACTCCGCACAATTCCGCACGGCCCCGGCGATCGAAGTGGGACTGGCCACGTGACGCCGGACGGCTCAAGCGACCACGTTAGGTCGCGCTCATCGCATAGAGTTGCATGCTGGTGGGACAGGCTCTTAAATGTTTATTAACCTCTGGCCTCACAGCGCCAGAAACCCAGGTTCAATCCTGACTGCGGGTGCTGGCTGTACGAGCTTGTACATTCTCCCCGTGACCACGTGGGTTTTCTCCGGGTGCTCTAGTTTCCTCCCACACTCCACAAGACGTACAGGTCAGTAGTTCAGTTCAGTTCAGTTCAGTTCAGTTCACGTTAGTGTCACGTGTACCGAGGTACAGTGAAAATCTTTCACAAAAAACACTTCTATAAATTATAAATTGTTCCCAGTGTGTGGGACGTTGCGAGTGTACGGAGTGATCGCTGGTCGGCGTTGACTCGGTTGGCCAAAATGCCTGTTTCCAAGCAGTATCTCCAAAGTCTAAAGTCTAAAGTCAGACACATTGCTCATGCTGGACTAATAATCCTAATCTATTCTCTTCCCTTCAAAGTAAATCCATTTTTACTACCAATCAGTAGTTTTTGGATTAGTGTTTCTCCATGGACATTCTTCATTGGCTAATGCATTCAGGGTTGACTTAAATAAAGTGCTTGCCTTAAATCACATGCCAGCAGATTTAAGCACCAGAATGCAGATCTATATCAAGGGAGACACAAGGAACTGCAGATGCTGGTTTACAAAAAACAAAGATAGAGTACTGGAGTAACTCAGTGGGTCAGTCCGCATCTCTGGAGACCATAGATAAACAGGTCCTTTGGCCTAACTTGCCCACACCGACCAACCTGCTAGTCCCACCTGCCTACGTTTGGCCCATATCCTTCTAAACTTATCCTATCCATGCACCTGCCCAAATGTCTTTAAACTTTATGATAGTACCTGCCTCAACTACTTCCTCTGGCAGCTCGTTCCATATATCCACCATCCTTTGGGTAAAAAAGTTGCCCCTCAGGTACCTATTAAATCTTACCCCCTCACCTTAAACCTACTGTAAGTACTCTAGTTCTTGACTACCCTACTCTGGGTAAAAGACTATGCATTCACCTTATTTATTCCCCTCGTGACCTTATACACCTCTATAAGATCACCCCTCATCCTCCTGCACTCTAAGGAATAAAGCCCTATCCTGCCCAAATTCTCTTAATAGCTCAGAACTATCTTTCCTACCTATTCCAGGTGACGTTGCGGGTTGGGACACATCCCTGGAGATGCTGCCTGACCTATTGCGTTACTCCAGCACTTTGTGTCTATATTTAGGAAATTGAGTTCAAGTCCCATCGTATTTTGGTAATCTAAATTTAACTGGTATGAAAGGGAAATATAAATCTGCAGCCTTCCCTGATCAGAGTGTAGATGGGCTCAGGTGATGCAGCAATCTCCTTGAACCAACCGTTCTGTGAAAACGCACACCTCCAGATTCAGGGACAGTTTCTTCCCAGCTGTTATAAGGCAATTGAAACAACCTACCAACAACTAGAGAGCTATCCTGAACCACTATCAACCTCATTGGAGATCCTTGGACTAACTTTGATCGGACTTTTCTGGCTTTATCTTGAACTAATGTTATTCACGTTATTCCCTTTATCATGTATCTTCTAAACTTTGTGATAGTACCTGCCTCAACTACTTCCTCTGGCAGGTCATTCCATATATCCACCACCCTTTGGGTAAAAAAGAGAAAGTACAGAGGAGATTTACTAGAATGTTGCCTGGGTTCTAGCAACTAAGTTACAGAGAAAGGTTGAACAAGTTAGGTCAGAGCGCAGAAGGTTAAGGGGGGACCTGATTGAGGTCTTTAAAATGATGAAAGGGATAGACAGAGTTGACGTGGATAAGCTTTTCCCATTGAGGGTAGGGAAGATTCAAACAAGTGGGCATGACATGAGAATTAAGGGACAGAAGTTTAGGGGTAACATGAGGGGGAACTTCTTTACTCAGAGAGTGGTGGCTGTGTGGAATGATCTTCCAGCAGAAGTGGTGGAGGCAGGATCGATTTTAACATTTAAAAGTTAAGTGGATAGGTATATGGACGGGAAGGGAATGGAGGGGTATGGTCTGAGTGCGGGTAGATGGGACTAGGGGAAAATAAATGGTTGGCACAGACTGGAAGGGCCGAGAAGGCCTGTTTCCGTGCTGTAATTGTTATATGGTTGTTATATGGTTATGTATCAGTACACTGTAAATGGCACGATTGTAATCATGTATTGTCTTTCCGCTGACTGGTTAGCACGCAACAAAAGCTTTACACTGTACCTCAGTACACTTGACAATAACGTCCGCCCAAATACTAGGCCAAAGGGCCTGTTTCCACACTGCATGACTCTATAACTCCAGAGATCCTGCTTGATCCACTGAGTTACTCCAGCACTTTGTATCTTTTTTTGTAAACCAGCATCTGCAGTTCATTGTGTCTCCCTAATACTGACTGTTTGGCTGTTTGTAACTAGTGACACCCTCTAATTAGTTTAGTTTGGTTTTGCGTGGAAACAGGCCCTTCGGCCCAACTTGCCCACACCGGCCAACATGTCCCAGCTACACTAGTCCCACCTACCTGTGTTTGGCCCATATCCCTCTAAACCTGTCCTATCCATGTATCTGGTTAAATGTTTCTTGAATATTGCGATAGTCCCAGCCTCAACTACCTCCTCCAGCAGCTCGTTCCATACACCCACCACATTTGTGTGAAAAAGTTACCCCTCAGGTTCCAATTAAATCTTTTCCCCGCACCTTAAATCAATGCCCACTAGTTCTCAATTCCTCGTATGTATAATATGAGGACACTGTAGTTAGTTTGGTTTAGAGATACTGCACAAAAACAAGGCTTTGGCTCACCGAGTCCACACCGATCAGCAACCCCCATACACTAACACTATGTTACACACTAGGGACAATTCACAATTTTACCAAAAGCAAGTCTTTGGAGTGTGGGAGGAAATCGGAGCACCACGCATTCATGAGGAGAATGTACAAACACAGTACCCGTGGTCAGTATTGAACGCTGGTCTCTGGCGCTGTAAGGCAGCAACTCTACCGCTGCGCCACCGTGCCACACATATTCACACAAGGACAGATTCATATTAATACACACTAGTGGCGCTTAATCATTTATACACACCAGGGCCCATGTACACCTTGTACACTCCAGTATAAGATCATCGAAACATAGAAACATAGAAAAATAGGTGCAGGAGTAGGCCATTCGGCCCTTCGAGCCTGCACCGCCAATCAATGTGATCATGGCTGATCATCCAGCTCAGTATCCTGTACCTGCCTTCTCTCCATACCCCCTGATCCCTTTAGCCACAAGTGCCACATCTAACGCCCTCTTAAATATAGCCAATGAACTGGCAACTACCTTCTGTGGCAGAGAATTCCACAGATTCACCACTCGCTGTGTAAAGAATGTTTTCCTCATCTCGGTCCTAAAGGAATTCCCCCTTATCCTTAGACTGTGACCCACAAATATAGTCTAAGCCTTTGTGTGTACCACAATAGCCAGAATGTTAGTACACACCACAACACCTTGTTTATATGAACCGCAGTGTACAGTGATTCTACTGGGACTAACTCGTATGTATACACTCGTGAACAATCACATTCTGTACATGGTCTCAATCATTGTTCAATTTAGTTTAGAGATACACCATGGAAAAAAGGCCCCTGAAGAAGGGTCTCGACCAGAAACTTCACCTACTCCTTCCGTCCAGAGATGCTCCCTGTCCCGCTGAGTTACTCCAGCATTTAGTGTTTGTCTTTAGTTTAAACCAGCATCTGCAGTTGCTTCCTCCACATAACTGTGGGAGATATAATTGGAGCGCATCTTGTTATTGAGGGATTCTATTAATACGGATTCTATCTGAGGTTCTTTCCTGCACGTGTTATATCTTATCCCACTGCGATCGTTATCGGGAGACAGACACAAAATGCTGGAGTAACTCAGCGGGACAGGCAGCATCTCTGGAGAGAAGGAACGGGTGACGTTTTTCGGGTTGAGAACCTTCTGCAGACTGCGAGACAGCGGAGAGAGAGACACAGAGATATGGAAGGTTAAGGTGTGAAAACGAGAGATCAAAGGGGACAAAGTCCAGGGGAAGCGTAGAATAGATAATTGTTAGCTGGGGAAGGTGACAACGAAGCGTACAGTTATACCATTTAATCAGGAGGACAGTGGGGTGGAAGATTGCAACCTTCACAAGTGGTCTGCCCTGTTCCGACTAATGCAATCAACTCGACGTGCACACACAGAAGATCAAATAGAACAAGTTGTCCAACAACTTTAGGCTGTGCACGCCACACGAAAGAAGAAGGACAGTCTGGTCGGGTCGGAGAACTAGGATAAGGGATCTACCAATATGGCTTGACTGCAAGATGACAGAACCTTTCAGTCAATGTGACAGAGTGTTAGAAAAATAATCCATGTCCTCACCATAACCTTTTCAGTTACATACAGCGCACAGTCTTGTCCGTGATGTACGCATGCATTTGTAAATTAATAACAAAGGTCGGGGCTCAGAATATTTTGATTCACTTTCTGTCGGCATGTTAGAGATAGGATTCCCTTGATGCCTTGATGGCACCATTTAGTTGAGTTGAGTTTAGTTTAGTTTACAGGGTGGCAACAGACCCTCGGCCCACCGAGTCTGCGCTGACCCACGTGCACTAGTTCTATCCTACACACTCACACGGGACAATTTACAGAAGCCAATTAACCACGCCCACCGTTGATCACCCGATCACACTGTAGACAATAGACAATAGACACTAGGTGCAGGAGTAGGCCATTCAGCCCTTCGAGCCAGCACCGCCATTTAATGTGATCATGGCTGATCATCGCCAATCAGTACCCCGTTCCTGCCTTCTCCCCATATCCCCTGACTCCGCTATCATTAAGAGTCCTATCTAGCCCTCTCTTGAAATTATCCAGAGAACCGGCCTCCACCGTCCTGTGAGGCAGAGAATTCCACAGACTCACAACTCTCTGTGAGAAAAAGTGTTTCCTCGTCTCCGTTCTAAATGGCTTACCCCTTATTCTTAAACTGTGTGGCCCCTGGTTCTGGACTCCCCCAACATCGGGAACATATTTCCTGCCTCCAGCGTGTCCTAACCCGTGAAACATATAACAATCTTATATGTTTCAATAAGATCCCTTCTCATCCTTCCAAACTCCAGAGTGTACAAGCCTAGCTGCTCCATTCTCTCAGCATATGACAGTCCCGCCATCCCGGGAATTAACCTTGTAAACCTACGCTGCACTCGCTCAATGGCAAGAAATAGTTTTGTTATCCCACTATTTCTGTTATCCCACTTTCTCATCCACCCTCGATACATTTGGAAGAATTAGAGAGGGCCAAATAATCTACAAACCCGCACGTCTTTGGAATGTGGGAGGAAACCGAAGCACCCGAAGGAAATCCACGCGGTCACGGGGAAAGCGTGCAAACTCCGCACTGACAGCGCCCGATGTCGGGTTCGAACCCGGGTCTCTGGCGCCGTTAGGCAGCGGCTTTACCAGCTGCGCCACTGGGCCACCCTTATACAAGATACCACAGGATCAATCAGGACGGGAGGAGTAGTCCAGTCTGGGCTCTCCCTGTGGGTGCTCAAAGTCAGCACAAACACTCCAAAATATGCAAATCACTTTTAATGCACCATTTACGGATTTAAAAAAAAATTCTAATTCGATTTCTGCCATGCATGTAGACACAAGTGTAGTGTCAACAATTTGTTCAGATTATGACACAGAAGGCAAGAGAGTGCATTGCCATCTTTCAGTGGCATTAAAGCAACACTGTGGGTCACTCTAACACTGCTTATTGAAGTTACGTAAAGAGAGTAAACTGCTGTTGTGAAGTTCATCATTTTAGTTTTGGAGATACAGGCTCTTCGGCCTACTGAGTCATAAGGTCATAATGTCATAGGCGATTGAAGCAGAATTAGGCCATTCGGCCCATCAAGTCTCCTCCGCCATTCAATCATGGCTGTTCTATCTCTCCCTCCTAACCCCATTCGCCTGCCTTTGCCCCATAACCCCTGACACCCGCACTAAGTCTGCACTGACCATTAATCCCCGCACACTAACACTATCCTACACGCACTAGAGACAGTTTACAATCTTGCAGAAGCCAATTGACCCACAAACCTGCATGTCTTTGGAGTGAGGGAGGAAACCGGAGCTCCCGGAGAAAACCCACGCAGGTCGCGGGGATAACGTTCAAACATAAAGCAGAGATAGATAGATTCTTGATTGGTACGGGTGTCAGGGGTTATGGGGAGAAGGCAGGAGAATGGGGTTAGGAGGGAGAGATAGATCAGCCATGATTGAATGGTGGAGCTCTTTGATGGGCCGAATGGCCTAATTCTGCTCCTATCACATGACATAATCTCTGCCTTAAAAATATCCATTGACTTGGCCTCCAAATCCTTCAGTAGCATTGAATTCCACAGATTCACCACCCTCTGACTAGAGAAATTCATCCTCATCTCCTTCTCTGGAAGTGGAATTCTCTGCCACAGAAAGCAGTGGAGGCCAATCCACTGGATGTATTCAAGAGAGCGTTAGATTTAGCTCTTAGGGCGAATGGAATCAAGGGATATGGGGAAAAAGCATGAACGGGGTACTGATTTTGGATGATCAGCCATGATTATATTCAATGGGTATATGGCTCGAAGGGCCGAATGGCCTACTCCTGCACTTATTTACTGTGTTTCTACTTTTCAATGTTCTGTGTTTCTTCTGAAAGGAACGTTCTACGGCTATGACTTGTGGCCCTTGGGGTGATGGAATCCCACAAATTGACTATGGAGGTGGCATTTCTTCAAGAAGCAGGGACTGGCTTCGCTAAATAACCGAACTGAACAAACGGAAACGGAACTTTCATGAACTCCCCCTCCCATTCCCACGCTGACCTCTCTGTCCTGGGCCTCTTCCATTGTCAGAGTGAGGCCCAGCGCAAATTGGAGGAACAGCACCTCATATTCCGCTTGGCCAGCTTACACCCCAGCGGTATGATTATTGATATCTCTAACTTCAAGTAGCCCTTGGATCCCGTCTCTCTCCGTCCCTCCCCCACCCTAGTCACCGTACTAGTTTCACTGTCATCCTGCTGAGTTTCACTGTCTGCATAACTTGTTATCACCTGCACCACAGACAACAATGGACCATTGTGGGCTCCACATTTCCTTGATCATCGTTGCTCTCTCGTTTCCCTCTCCCCTGACTCTCAGTCTGAAGAAGGGTCTCGACCCGAAACGTCATCTATTCCATTCCTCCAGAGATGCTGCCTGACCCTCTTGGGTAGTTTACACCACAGCAATATGAACAATGAATTCCCTAATTTTGAATAATTCATCACATCCCTCACCTCCCCGTTCCCTCCTTGCCCCCTTCCTTTACCCTAGACGTTTTACCAGATCCACAGTACTCGACATTGTTTCTCTTGAGATCAAACCTTCCCAAGTCAAAAATGGGCCTACCAGGCATCACCCTGCCTGATTGTGGCTAGGCCTGTCAGTTCCAGGTCTTTTCTCACTTCCTGCCCTTCACACCCCACCCCCCCTACTTTCAGTCAAGAAGAAGGGTCAAGACCCAAAAGGTCACCCATGGTTTTCTCCAGAGATGCTTCCTGAGCCGCTGAGTTACTCCAGCACTTTGTGTCTATCTTTGATAACTTTTAAAAAGCTTGGAGTGACCCTGAGGCCAAGAATCTGGGAGTGACCCAGACCCGAACCTCTCCCAGAGCAGCGGTGGAGTTCCTGTCTCACAGCGCCAGCGACCTGGGTTCGATCCTGACCAGGGGTTCTGTCTGTACGAAGTTCATACATTCTCTCCCTGACCACGAGGGTTTTCTCCGGGTGCTCTGGTTTCCTCCCACCCTCCAAAGACATACAGGGTTGTAGGTTAATTGGCTTTGGTAAAAATTGTAAATTGTCCCTTGTGTGCGGGGATGTTGCTGTGTGCGGGGATCATTGGTCAGCACGGACACGACGGGCCGAATGCCCAGTTTTCTGTGCTGCTTCTCTAAAGTCTAAAGTAAAGTCCAAAGAAAAGTCGATAAAGTTATCGGTGAGATGTGCGTGAGGGAACAGGATGCCACACATCTGATCTTATAGAGGTGTACAAAATCATGAGAGGAATAGATCAGGAAGATGCACAGAGTCTCTTGCTCAGAATAGGGGAATCGAGGACCAGTGGACATTGGTTCAAGGTGAAGGTGAAAAAATGTAATAGGGATCTGAGGGGGTAAACTTTATCGCACAGAGGGTGGTGGGTCTATGGAACAAGCTGCCAGAGGAGGTAGTTGAGGCAGAGACTATCCCAACGTTTCAGAAACAGTTAGACAGGTACATGATAGGACAGATTTGGAGGGATATGGACCAAGCGCAGGCAGTTGGGACCAATGTAGCTGGGACATGTTGGCCAGTGTGGGCAAGTTGGGCCGAAGGGCCTGTTTCCACACTGTTTCTCTCCATGAGTCTATGAGTCTACCTCAGGGAAGACAGGGAATGTAATTCATTGAGGGCTGGCCTTTAATGTGAACATGTTTCCTGGTGGAACATGAAGAGAACAGACTGTTCTTGGGATAAATAGACCTGTCACTTTCCAGAGCTGTGCGGTTGACAACCTCAATCTTTACGAACATTTGGTGTTTCACAACTAGCAATGTCATCAGGAGGAGGCTTACACTGAAGAAAAATGGCAGGCAAGAGGAAAAAACTGACTCTATCATTTCCCAGCAGGCATAAAGATACCCTGTGTACGGGAATGAACTGTTTCAACCGAAGTTAGATGCAAAATGCTGGAGTAACTCAGCGGGACAGGCGGCAATTCTGGAGGCAAGGGATGGGTGATTTTTTGGGTCAAGGCCCTTCTTCAGTCTGGGGCCTGAGAAGGGTCTTGACTCGAAACGTCACTGATAAAGACACCCAGTGTCAGTATTCATGCCACTCCAGGCAAAGGTGATTTTCTGCTGCTCTAGAACTTCTTTCACAGCATTTTGCAAAGTTCATTAGTTCCAGGAGCAGAATTAGCCCATCAAGTCTACTCCGCCATTCAATCATGGCTGATCCATCTTTCACGCTCAACCCCATTCTCCTGCCTTCTCCCCATAACCCCTGACACCCGCACTAATCAAGAATCTGTCAATCTGTGCCTTAAAAATATCCATTGACTTGGCCCCGGCCATTTGTGACAATGAATTCCACAGATTCACCACCTTCTGACGAAAGAAATTCCTCCTCATCTACTTTCTAAAGGTACGTCCTTTAATACTGAGGCTGTGCCCTCTGGCCCTAGACTCTCCCACTAGTGGAAATATCCTCTCCACATCCACTCTCTCCAGACCTTTCACTATTCGGTACGTTTCACTGAGGTCCCCCCCCTCATCCTTCTAAACTCTAGCGAGTACAGGCCCAGTGCCACCAAATGTAAAGGGAATTCTTGGCTTGAATTCGTACACACCAGCACAGGTGATCTTGCTCATAGAAAAAAGATGACCAGCTCTGCCAGAATTACTGCTGCCACATACACACAAAGGCTACCCCTATGCTGCTAGATACCATTGCACATTCTATGCACATTATCTCCCAACCAGTATGTAGAAACAAGGAACTGCAGATGCTGGTTGCTACCAAAAATACCCAAAGTGCTGGAGTAACTGAGCAGAGTATCTCTGGAGAACATGGATAAGTTTTGTTTCATGGTGAAACAAATAGACAATAGACAGAAGGTGCAGGAATAGGCCATTCGGCCCTTTGAGCCAGCACTGTCATTCAATGTGATCATGGTTGATCATCCAAAAATCAGTACCCCGTTCCTGCCTTCTCCCCATATCCGCTGACTCCGCTATCTAATAGACAATACAGTTCTTTAAACTGATTGTAAGGGGGCTGGGAAATGGGATGGGCAAGACAATGCCAAAAACATAGACGAGGGGGATTCTGGTAGGTTGGACCAAATGCCAGAGATAAGAGTTGAGGTTGCGAGACAGGGTTGAAGACAGGTTCAAACTCTTATAGTGCAATCTGCTCAGGTTTGTCTTGCTGAGTTACTCCAGCATTTGTGTCCTTTTATGTATTAACCGGTCTCCAGAGATCACAACTACTGTTGTACATGTCTGAGCTTTTACACACAATTGTCTAAAAATTGGGTTGCAGCATGTAAGAAATGCCAAATAATGTCCCTCTGAAAGATTGATTAAAATCTGCGGGGCACAGAGGAGCAGTTAGTCCAGCCGCTACCTCACAGCGTCAGAGATCTTGGTTCGATCCTGACTGATGCTGCCTGAGTGGAGTTTGTCCGTTCTCCCAATGACCGCGTGGGTTGCCTTCAGATGCTCCAGCATCCCAAAGATGTGTGGGTTTAGAGGTTAATTGGTCTCTGTAAAATTCTATGCTTTATATTTCAATTCAGTGGTTTAGTTCAGAGATACAGCGTGGAAACAGGCCCTTTGGCCCACCGAGTCCATGCTAACCAGCGATTACCCCGTACACACTTGATCCATCCTACACACACTAGGGGCAATTTACTGAAGCCAATTAACCCACAAACCCGCATGTCTTTGGAGTGTGGGAGGAAAGTGGAGAACCCGGAGAAAACCCACACAGTCACAGGTAGAACGTTCAAACTCCGTACAGACAGCATCTCGGGATCGAACCCGGGTCTCTGGCGCTGTGCGGCAGCAGCTCTACCGCCGCGCCACCGTGCCACCCGCCACATCTTGTATCTGAGCTGAATACTACAAATATACAATGAAAACATTAATTGTATTTTTTCATTTAAGATGCGCCTGTGGTCAGAATCGAACCTGGGTCTCTGGCGCTGTGAGGCAGCAGCTCTACCGCTGCGCCACCATGCTGCCCACATCTGCAGAAAGGGACGTTCAGGTGTCTATCAGTGCGATCCACCACAGCATTGTGCACCAGGGAGAACTACAGGTCCGGCAGATCAACACTCCCTGAAGCAACGTGGCAAGAAATTCCATTACCTCACAAGGTATGTCAAGGTGACCTGTAAACTGTTGCAAATAGTACTCGGGAGATGCAGTGGACTGCAGGTACTGGAATGCAGCAAAACACAAAGTGCGGCAGGCACTCACGGGGTCAGGCAGCGTCTGTGGAGGGGAAGGAACAGGCAATGTTCCAACTCGAGACCCTTTTACAGACACTGAATCATAGTACTTATGTATTCATGTATGCATGTCACATACAAACATACAGTCACACACACACACACACACACACACACACACACACACAAACAGATACACTATACACACACATATATACGCACACACTATACACATATATACGCACACACTGTACATATACATACACGTATGTACACACATGTACACCACACACATACACACAGCCACATACTATGCACACAGGCACACACACGTATATATACACACACACAACACACAGGCACACAGACAAATACGATACACAAAGGCACACACACACAACACAGGCACACAAACACATTACACACATACACACAGGCACATGCTATGCACACAGGCACACACACACAAATACACACACACACAACACACATACACACAGGCACATACATGCACACAGGCACACACACTACACACACACACACAGGCACAATCTATGCACACAAACACACACACACTCCATTCTGGAGAACATGGATGGGCGGGACCCTTCTTTAGACCCAATGCCACCATTGTGTATTTATCCGTTTATCCATGTTTATCCTTCTGTTTATTATCGTGTGGCACGGGGAGCCAAATGCAACGGAATTCCGTTTGGAATTGCATATATCGATGTATTTCTAAATGACAATACAGTTTGTTTGACGTTTTTGACTATCCATGTTCTCCGGAGATGCTCCCTGACCCATTGAATTACTCCAGCACTTTGTGCCCTTTTTTGTTATCCAGCCGAAGTTTCTTTTTGTCTCCAGCTTAAAAGAGAAAGGGTGAGGGGAAAGGGAACGGTAAGAGGCTGGCCAGCATAGTTCACTTTAGTATGTTGTCACGTGTGCTGAGGTACAGTGAAAAGCTTTTGCTGCATGCTAACCAGTCAGCGGTGGAGTTGCTGCCTCACAGCGCCTGAAACCCAAGTTCAATCCTGACTACGGGCGCTGTCTGTACGGAGTTTGTACGTTCTCCCCGTGACCGCGTGGGTTTTCTCCGGGTGATCCGGTTTCCTCCCACACTCCAGGTATGTAGGTTAATTGGCTTCTGTAAATTATAAATTACCCCTAGTGTGTAAATCATGAGTGGATTACATCGAGTAGACACTTGCCCAGAGTAGGGGAATCGAGAACCAGGGAACCTAGTTTTAAGGTGAAGGGGGAAAGATTTAATAGGAATCTAAGGGTAGCTTTTCACGCAAAGGGTGGTGGGTGTATGGAACAAGCTGCCAGAGGAGGTAGTTGAGGCTGGGGCTATTGCAACATTTAGTAAACAATTAGGCAGGTACATGGATAGAACAGGTTTAGAGAGATATGAGCCAAATGCAGGCAGGTGGGACCAGTGCAGAAATTGATCAGCATGGGCAACTCCACTAAACTAAAATCTGAAGAAGGGCCTCGACCCGAAACGCCGCCTATCTCCTTCGCTCCTTAGATGCTGCTGCACCCGCTGAGTTTCTCCAGCCTTTTGTGTCCCCTCCACTAAACTAAATGTGTATTTGTGATGTGAGCACGTATATTGATCTGCTTGCTTGTCAACTAGAATGAAGTACACACCCTCATTTGAAACTCCTTATATCTTGTTGATATTCTGGTGGTGAGACATAACTCGATGACTCTGTGGAAACGTGCTCTCCACATCCATTCTATCCAGGCCTTTCCACCTGCAGATGTTGCTTGACCCTCTGATTTCCTCCAGCAGATTGTTTGTTACACACTGTGACATGCAATGATCGATGTGAATACACACCGCACAGTTTGCACGCTGACAGACCAACTGTGGTTTATTAACCTTGCTTCCATTGGAACTGCGCAATATAACTGCTTTCTCCTCCCCTTCCCATCTCTCCCTCAGCCCACTTCTTCCCCCCCACCCTCACATCAGTCTGAAAAAGTGTCTTGACCCGAAACGTCGCCTATTTCCTTCGCTCCATAGATGCTGCCTCACCCGCTGAGTTTCTCCAGCATTTTTGTCTACCTTTGATTTTCCAGCATCTGCAGTTCCTTCTTAAAAATTTAATTAGCCAGTTCAGTTCTACTGTCACGTGTACCGAGGTACAGTGAAAATCTTTTGCTGCGTGCTAAAGTAAAAAAAGCACAACCGAGGATGTACTTCCTGCAGCATCTGAGGAAGCACAATCTGCCGCAGGCAATGATGGTCCAATTCTACGCGGCCATCGTAGAGTCTGTCCTCACCTCCTCCATCATGGTCTGGTTTGCCTCAGCCACCAAGCACGACACCCGGAGGCTGCAGCGAATCGTCCGATCAGCAGAGAAGGTTATTGGCTGCAACCTTCCCCCCATTGATGAACTGTACACTGCAAGGGCCAGGAAGTGAGCGGGCAAGATCATCTCTGACCCCTCTCACCCTGGCCACAAACTCTTTGAATCACTTCCCTCTGGAAGGCAGCTCCGGACTGTCAAAGCTGCCACAGCCAGACATAACAACAGCTTTTATCCACGAGTAGTTGCTCTACTCAACAGCCAAAAATCTGTAGCCTCCCTTTGATCTGGTATTTTGTTGGTTCACATGCTTGACCAATGGTGTTTTAGCATTAATGTTTTATTATTATTAATGTTTAGTGTTTTCTGAGTCATTCGTAACTGTCACTGTATGTCATGTTGTTACTTGTGGGCGGAGCGCCAAGGCAAATTCCTTGTATGTGAATACTTGGCCAATAAACTTACTTACTTACTTACTTCAGCATAAATACAATACAATTTATTTGGTGTCATTTGAACCTCAAACGAAATTTGGTTTCTGCAGTCATACAAACAAGAAAAAGAACCAAGACACACACTAACATAATTTACACAAACATCCATCACAGGGAATCTCATCCTCACTGTGATGGAAGGCAAAGTCTTATCTCTCCCCTGCACTCCCCATTGTCCTCCCGCTGTCAGTGTCTAAGCCCCTGGTCAGGCGATGGTAAATAAGTCCCGCGGCCATTATGGATTACAATCGAGCCATTTACACTGTACAGATAGAGATTTTCAAGTGTGGAGCGATTGCAATATGTGAGTGTAGATGTGAAATGGCCAACTATCAAAATGTTCACATTGTCCTCAATCTGAGCTGTGACCTGTGAACTCAGGCTCGGAGGCATGCCTGGAGGCCACAGTCACTCCTGTACCTTGGAATTAAATCAGCCTGCCTCCGTACTTCAGTTTGCTGCTCAACGTTGCATTTTCGGGAGGTCACCTGAGGCCCCCGCGCTGAAGAGAGAAGAGACATCAGCCCGCAAGCAGATAGACACAGAACGCTGGAGTAACTCGGCGGGACAGGCAGCATCTCTGGAGAGAAGGAATGGGTGATGTTTCAGGCGGAGAAGTCTGGAGAAGGGTCACCGCCTGAAACGTCGCCCATTCCTTCAGCCCGGAGATGCTGCCAGTCCCGCTGAGTTCCTCCAGCAGTTTTTCTGTCTATCTTCGGTGTAGATCAGCATCTGCAGTTGCTTCCTACACACTCAGCCCACAGGCACTTGTCTGCATTGCCATCAGACTGGAGGTACAGAGGCCTGAGGTCCCAAAGATGGTCCAAAGGTCTCCAGATGCAGATGGTTTACCAGAGCATGGCCTTGACTTCCCAGTTACCCTATTGGAGACCTTCAGACTATCTTTAATCAGACTTTACTGTGGACTTTATCTTGCACCAGGGCGGCACGGTGGCGCAGCGGTAGAGTTGCTGCCTTACAGCACCAGAGACCCGGGTTCGATCCTGACCCCAGGTGCTGTCTGTATGGAGTTTGTACGTTCTCCCTGTGACCACGCGACTTGCATCCGGGTGCTCCGGTTTCCTCCCACACTCTACCGTACATCTAGCCGATGAGAACCGGCACCGACAGCCAACGAGCCCACAATGATCCATTGTTGGCTGTGGAGGAGGTGGTAACAAAGAGATACAAACAGTGAGACTGGTAGCATGACCAAAGGTCGGAGGAAGGGTGGGGATGGGGAGAGAGGGAATGCAAGGGTTACTTGAAGTTAGAGGTCAATGTTCATACTCCTGGGGTGTAAACTACCCAAGCGAGATATGAGGTGCTGTTCCTCCAATTTGCGTTGGGCCTCACTCTGACAGTGGAGGAGGCCCAGGACAGAATGGTCAGTGTGGGAATGGGAGGGGGAGTTAAAATGTTTGGCAAACGGGAGATGTATTTCAGTGCGTTTTCTCAATGAGAACTAGACTGTTCTAAAAGCCTCCCGTTCTATAGTCAAACTTTCAACAACGGCAGAAGGAAAGATGCAATGCTGCATCTCATGTAATAAAGTCCTACCTTGCCCGCCCTCTCTCTGTAGCTCAGCCTCTCAAGTCCTGGCAATATGGGAAATATTTTGCGCATGATTAAATACGTTTTATATGCCAAGAATTTCTGCTTCAAAAAAATGCAATCGTAATGCCACAAGACATCGATAATGAAGGGGATAGTCAGAGGGTGTTGATAAGTTGGTTAGATAGGCATTGTAATGGAAAGTGATGTACATCGAGAGGACAAGGAGGGTAGGACATTCATAATGAATAGTCAGGTCCAAGGAAGAATTGAGGAACATGAGGTGAACATCAGCAAAAGTGCAGTTGTCAGAATTCTGCAATAGGTCTGCAGTGGGGCCGCACGGTGGCGCAGCGGTGGAGTTGCTGCCTCACTGCGCCGGAGACTATGGGCGCTGTCTGCACGGACCGTGTGGGTTTTCTCCGGGAGCTCCTTTTCCTCCAAAGACGTGCCGGTTTGTTGGTTAATTGGCCGCAGTAAGTCGTAAAATTGTACCTAGTGTGTGTTGGGTAGTGTGCTGGTCGGCATGGACTTGGTGGGCCAAAGGGCCTGTTTCCGTGCTGTACCTCTAAAGTCTAAAGTCAGACTCAGCAGGTCAGGCAGATGCTGCAGAAAACTAAACTGTCTAGGTTTCGAGTATGAGATCAATTGGAGGGATGGAGTGGTAGAAAGAGGGAGAGAGAAAGAGCGAGAGGGGGAGAGGGGGAGGGAGAGGGAGAGGGGGAGAGGGAGAGGGGGAAAAAGAGGGAGAGGGGGGGAAGAGCAAGTTGAGAGAGAGAGGGATAGAGAGAGAGGAAGAGGAAGAGGGAGAGGGAGAGGGAGATGTAGAGGGAGGAAAGAGAGAGAGAGGGGAAAAAGAGAGAGGGGGGGAAAGAGCGAGTTGAGACAGAGGGAGAGAGAGGGGGGAGAGAGAGAAAGAGGGAGAGGAAGAGGGAGAGGGGGAAGAGAGAGAGGGAGAGAGAGAGGGGGGAGAGAGGGAGAGGGGAGAGAGAGAGAGAGAGAGAGATGAGAAAAAGGTACAGAGCCATGGACTAAGTGCTGGTGAATGGGATTAGTGTGGGCGGTTGTGGATGGATGTCATGTTTCTATGCTGTATGACTTTGAATATGAATCTGTATTGATGAGTCAGCATCTTGCAGCACTTCTACACCTGCAGAGCCACATTGATGGAATACAGTGACAGATTTAAATTACAGCTCAATTGTGATAGTCCCTAAAATTATACAACTACGAGAGGCGTAGAGAAGGTAGACGGCCGTAAGCTTTTTTTCCCAGGGTAGAAATGTCAAAGACTGGAGGATTTAGCTTTCAAGGTGAAAGGAGCCAAATTGAAAGGAGATGCATGGGGCGAGTTTTTTTTTGCACAGAGGGTGGTGGGCAGAGATATGATCGTGATGTTTCAGGGGATTTTAGATTTGCACGTAGATATGCAGGGAATGGAAGGGTATGACATTTCACTGCTCATCTGCACAATAATGGCAATTTGCAGTATTCTGTTAATCTGCCAACCAGTACATTCAGTTTAGTTTAGCGATACAACACGGAAACATCGAGTCCGCACAGACCAGCAATCCCCGCACACTAACACTATCCTACACACACTAGGGACAACTTTACAATGATACCAAGCCAATTATCCGACAGACCTGTTCGCCTTCGGAGTGTGGGAGAAATCCGGAGATCCTGGAAAGACCCCACGCAGGTCAAGGGGAGAACGTACAAACTCCGTGCAGACAAGCACCTGGAGTCAGGATCGAACCCGTGTCTCTGGCCGCTGTTAGGCAGCAACTCTGCGGCTGCTCCACCGTGCTGCCCCTAGTCACAAAGCCGTCACTAGGGGAACAGGCAAACTTCACACGCAGACAGCACCCGCAGTCAGGATTGAACCCAGCTCTCCAATGCTATGTGTACAGCAATAGGCAATAGACAATAGGTGCAGGAGTAGGCCATTCGGCCCTTCGAGCCAGCACCGCCATTCAGTGTGATCATGGCTGATCATCCCCAATCAGTACCCCGTTCCTGCCTTCTCCCCATATCCCCTGACTCCGCTATCTTTAAGAGCCCTATCTAGCTCTCTCTCGAAAGCATCCAGAGAACCTGCCTCCATTGCCCTGAGAAAGAGAATTCCATAGACTCACCACTCTCTGTGAGAAAGAGTGTTTTATTGTCTCCGTTCTAAATGCCTTACTCCTTATTCTTAAACTGTTTAAGAGCCCCTGGTTCTGGACTCCCCCAACATCGGGAACATGTTTCCTGCCTCTAGCAGCTCTCCTAGTTACAACATTCTGTCACCCTAAATGCATGGCAGGTGTAGATGCAGAGCCAAGGGTTTGTAATATAATCCAGTCTATTGAACCGAAGATATGTTATACCGTGGTCCATCTCCACCCTTGCACAGACAGCCATTAGTAGTTAGGAGAACATGGTGTCATAAGGATCACACAGTGTGGAAACAGGCCCTTCAGCCCAAGTTAACCACACCAACCAACATGCATCATCTCCACTAGTCCCACCTGCCTGCTTTTGGCATAGATCAAGTCTTAGAATAAAGGGGAGGTCACTTAAGACTGAGGTGAGAAAAAACATTTTCACCCAGGGAGTTGTAAATTTATGGAATTCCCTGCCACAGAGGGCAGTGGAGGCCAAATCACTGGATGGATTTAAGAGAGAGTTAGATAGAGCTCCAGGGGCTAGTGGAGTCAAGGGATATGGGGAGAAGGCAGGCACGGGTTATTGATAGGGGACGATCAGCCATGATCACAGTGAATGGCGGTGCTGGCTCGAAGGGCCGAATGGCCTCCTCCTGCACCTATTTTCTTTGTTTCTAAGTCAAGTCAAGTCAAGCTAGTTTATTGTCATGTGTCCCAGATAGGACAATGAAATTCTTGCTTTGCTTCAGCACAACAGAATATAGTCGGCATGAATACAGAACAGATCAGTGTGTCCATATACCATTATATAAATACATGCACACATCAATAAATAAGTAGATTAAGTGCAAATAAACAGATAATGATCTATTAATGTTCAGAGATTTGTTTGAGTTGAGTTTAATAGCCTGATGGCTGTGGGGAAGCAGCTATTCCTGAACCTGGACGTTGCAGTCTTCAGGCTCCTGTAAACCTCTAAACCTGTCCAATGTCTTATATGTTGTTATCGTACCTGCTCCAACTATCTCTTCTGGCAACTCGACCCATACACCACCACCCTTTAGTCCAAAAATGTTAGCCCTCAGGTTCCTATTAAATCTTCCCCACCTCAACATAAACCTATGTCCTCTGCTTCTCAATTCCCCAATTCTGGGCAGAAGATTATGTGCGTTTACCCGATCTATTCCGTTGAAAATAAGGGAAGTCCCTTTCAGCAGATCGACACAAAGTGCTGGAGTAACTCAGTGGGTCATGCAGCATCTCTGGAGTAAAAGGCTGGGTGATGTCTCGGGTCGGGACCCTTCTTCGGACTGAAAGGGTCTCTTTCAGCAACTCGGAACTATCGTACCAACTTCCATGAGAACCCCGCATCAGCGTAGTATAGATGCAGAGATGATGTGGAAGGCAGGCACAAAGGGTGGGCAAAATGTGCAGGATGGAACGGCAACTGAAAGATGCTGGAGCAACTCAGCGGAACAGGCAGCATCCGTGGAGAGAAGGAATGGGTGATGTTTCGAGTCGAGACCCTTCTTCAAGTTAGGCATTGGTGTGTATAATGGTAAATGATATGACATTAATAAGCCTTATTTTGCTTCATTATGTTCATTCAAGTGCAAAGTAAAATGTTTCTGTTCAATTACTAACGCACCAAAGCCCAATCTCTGTTGCCAATGGAGTCAGTGCTCTGTCCCGTGGGACTAATGCATGATGCTACACTGTCTCATTGTGACAGCAATCCTTCACGTTGAAGGGCAGTGAAAGCATCGAGAACATGGAGGAAGATCAGAAATGGGACACAGCTGTAGAGGCAATTCCCCATTTCCTTGAATAAAGAAGAGGCCAGTGTTCCTATTTTGAATGGAGTATTTGCGGTGCCCATTGATAGGAAAATACAATGTTCCCTGACGTAAAGTTAGGATCGCATTATCCTCACCCTGACCCTGTGGTGATGATGAACAGTGAAGCAAGATGCAGAAGGAAGACACAAAGTGCGGGAGTAACTCAGCGGGTCTGAAGAAGGGTCTTGACCCGAAACGTCACCCACATTCCTTGTATGCAGAGGTGCTGCTTGACCCGCTGAGTTACTCCAGCATATTGTGTCCATCCCAAGTAAGGCCCTGTGTGGATGCAAGTTCCCCGATCCTCCCCAGTTCTCATTCAATGTTGTCTATCTTTGGTGTAAACCAGCATCTGCAGCTCCTTCCTACACACGTTAGATGCAGAGGTCATCGTGCATTGCTCTTCAAAGTGTGGCCTCCAATAAAAGACGTCTCACGAAACATCTTCACTCAATCCATCTGTGCCGCTGCGATCACTTTCACTCCCCTTCCCAATCCCACACTGACCGATCCTGACTCCGGGTGCTGTCTGTATGGAGTTCTCCCCATGACTCGCTTGTGTTTTCTCCGAGATCAATAGGCATAAAAGTATTACATATAATCAAACATATAAAATTATCAAGGGATTGGACTCGCTGGATGCAGGAAACATGTTACCGATGTTGGGGGCGTCCAGAATTAGGGGCCATAGTTTAAGAATAAGGGATAGGCCATTTAGAACTGAGATGAGGAAAAACGTTTTCACCCAGAGGGTTGTGAATTTGCGGAATTCTCTGACTCAGAAGGCAGTGGAGGCCGATTCACTGGATGCATTCAAAACAGAGTTAGATAGAGCTAACGGAATCTTAGGGCTAACGGAATCAAGGTATATGGGGAGAAGGCTGGAACGGGGTACTGATTGTGGATGATCAACCATGATCACATTCAATGGCAGTGCAGGCTCGAAGGGCCGAATGGCCTACTCCAGCACCTATTGTCTATGTACCTATGTATTTATGTATCTTCGGTTTCCTCCCACACTCCAAAGACGTACAGCTTTGTCGGTGAATTAGCTTGGTGTAAATGTAAATTGTCCCTAGTGTCTGTAGGATAGTGTTAATGTGCGGGGATCGCTGGTCGGCACGGACTCAGTGGGCCGAAGGGCCTGTTTTCACACTGTATCTATAAAACTAAAGCTAAAGTAAGAATTCAAATGTTCCGTTTCGGGACATGTGACAATAAAACACTCTTGACTCTTAACTCAATTCATCTCTTTGCACATCATTCATCAACCTCATTGTGACTGCAATCTCAACTACATTGTCTACTTTGCTGATGTTCAACAGCGCTCTAAACACTTCACGCTCAACAAAAATAAAAGATGTACCAATGTATTTATGGGATACTGCACAGTAGGAGATGAGTAAATAGCTTTAAGGTGAGAGGGGCAAAGTTTACACCAACCGATCTCTGTCCCAGGCAAGACTATCGGCTTGCACTAGTTTAGTCTAGTTTAGTTTAGAGATACAGCATGGAAACAGGCCCTTCGGCCCTCCAAGTCCGCACTGACCAACGATCCCCGCGCACTAGCAATATCCTACACACCTGGGAAGATTTTACATTTATACCAAGCCAATTAACCTACAAATCTGTACGACTTTGGAGTGTAGGAGGTAAACAAAGATCTCGGAAAAAACAATTATTCCAGGAATGAGTGGGTTCGGACATGGATAGCACTGGGCCTCTACTCACTGGAGTTTAGAAGGTTGAGGGGGGACCTCATTGAAACTTACGGAATAATGAAAGGCTTAGATGGAGTGGATGTGGGCAGGATGTTTCCACGGGTGGGAGAGTCTAGGACCAGAGGTCACAGCTTCAGAATTAAATGGCACTCTCTTTAGAAAGGAGGTGAGGAGGAACTTCTTTAGTCAGAGGGTAGTTAATCTGTGAAACGTTGCCACGGAGGGCTGTGGAGGCGAAGTCAGTGGATATTAAATCAGAGATAGACAAATTCTTGATTAGAACGGGTGTCAGGGGTTATGGGGAGAAGGCAGGAAAATGGGATTAGGAGGGAGAGATCAGCCATGATTGAATGGCGGAGTGGACTCGATGGGCCGAATGGCCGAATTCTACTCCTTATATCATGATTTTCAAGAAGAGAAAATAAATGAAAATAGACTTTGGAAGGGTCTTTGTTTTTCTATCTTTCTAGCCCTCTTCCTTTGTAAATGCTTGTGTTCAAGTCAATACGGGAACAGTGGTCTCAGATTCCAGCTTCATTTGTAATCTATCTGCTTTAACTTTGGGTGGCACGGTAGCACAGCGGTAGGGTTGCTGCCATACAGGGCTTGCAGGGGCGGAGACCCGAGTTCAATCCTGACTACAGGTGCTGTCTGTACGGAGTTTGTACGTTCTCCCCATGACCGCGTGGGTTTTCTCCAAGATCTTCGGTTTCATCCCACACTTCAAAGACGTACAGGCTTGAAGGTAAATTGGCTTGGTAGATGTAAATTGTCCCTAGAGTGTGTAGGATAGTGCGGGGATCGCCTGTGGGTGTGGATTTGGTGGGCCGATGGGCCTGTTTCCGCGCTGTATCTCGAAACTAACGTAAAATACAATGATTAAACTGGATTCCCTCTCAACACCTGACTCTTCTATCCTAGCGGCAGATTCTCATCGTGACTTCAACGCTACTGCTATCTTTCACAAGCACATGCATCGGTTCCACCTGCCCAGACATTTCATGTGTGTGGGAAGGAACTGCAGATGCTGGTTTACACCGAAGATAAGACACAAAATGCTGGAGTAACTCAGCGGGTCAGGCAGCATCTCTGAAGAAAAGGAATAGGTGACTCTTTGGTTTGAAACAAGGCGATAACAAGTTATACAGACAGTGGGACTCTAAATGTCGACGGTGAAACTAGTATCAGAACCAGAATCAGAATCACACTCTATTCGCCAAGTATGTTTTGCAACATACGAGGAATCCCATTATGACTATTAGGGTGGGGGAGGGATGGAGAGAGAGGATGCAAACACTACTTGAAGTTAGAGAAATCAATATTCACCCCGCTGGGTTGTAAGCCACCCAAACTGATAGAAACATAGAAAATAGCTGCAGCAGTCGGCCATTCGGCCCTTCGAGCCAGCACCGCCATTCAATATGATCATGGCTGATCATCCAGAATCAGTTCCCCCGTTCCTGCTTTCTCCCCATGTCCCTTGATCCCGTTAGCCCTGAGAGCTGCATCCAACTCTCTCTTGAAAACATCCAGTGAATTGGCCTCCACTGCCTTGTGTGGCAGCGAATTCCACAATGGAAGGAGAATAAAATCAGTATAAATTGCTCTGAATTGAATTGGCCACTGTTACTCTCCGTGCTAAATTGTCCGTTGTTATTACTATCTGCGCTGAATTTAATTTATCATTATTACTATCTGTCTTGAATTGTCAATCGTTATTACTCGCTGTGCTAAATTGAATCAGTTGCTATTACTGTCTGTCTGGAATTGTCAGTCAGTATTACTAATGGTGATGGATTAAAACTGTCACTATTACTCAATCCTGAATCATTGGGCACTAATAACTTCAGTGCTGAATAGAATCAGTCGCTAAACTATTAGTTGATATTACTTTTTGTTTTCAACTTTTATTGTATACGTTTCAATTCTGCCTTGGTTAAGGGATACAGCGCGGAAACAGGCCCTTCGGCCCACCGAGTTCGCACCGGCCAGCGGTCCCCGCACATTAACACTACCCTACACACGCGAGGGATGATTTACACTTATACCAGGCCGATTAACCTACAAACTCGTACGCCTTTGGAGTGTGTAAGGAAACCGAAGATCTCGGAGAAAACCCACGCGGTCACGGGGAGAACGTACAAACTCCAAACAGACAGTAGACAATAGGTGCAGGAGTAGGCCATTCAGCCCTTTGAGCCAGCACCGCCATTCACTGTGATCATGGCTGATCATCCCCAATCAGCACCCCGTTCCTGCCTTCTCCCCATATCCCCTGAATCCGCTATTTTTAAGAGCTCTATCTAGCTCTCTCCAGAAAGCATCCAGAGAACCTGCCTCCACCGCCTTCTGAGGCAGAGAATTCCACAGACTCACCACTCTCTGTGAGAAAATAATTCCTGAACCCGGGTCTCTGGCGCTGAAAGGCAGCTGTTCTACAGTTGCTAAACTATAAGTTGATATTATTTTTGTTTTTACCTATTATAGTGTACATTTCAATTCTGCATTAATTTTGTTCTAAAATCTACTAAAGGAATATGACTGGAGGACAAAAGTAAGAAAGACTTTTCACCCAGAGAGAGGCAAGAATCTCAAGTACAGGGCAAGAGAGCAGTAGCAATATTTAATAACATTGGGACAAACAGTTGAATCACCTAGATATGGAAGGCTATGGACCAAGTGCTGGAAGATGGAGTTAATATGAATGGGTGACCAATGGCTGGAGTGGATATGATGGGCTGAAGGGCCTGTTTCCATTCTGTACCGCGCTATAACTCCACGTTCAAATATGTGATCCTTCAAGAACTCACTCTGTAACATGTTTTGAAAATTTGAACTTTATACTGTAGGGATATAGCGTGGAAACAGGCCCTTCAACCCACCGAGCCCGCGCCGACCAGCGATCTCCCCGTACACTAGCACTATCCTATGTAATAGGTTAATTCCAGGGATGGCGGGACTGTCATATGCTGAGAGAATGGAGCAGCTGGGCTTGTACACTCTGTTTAGAAGGATGAGAGGTGATCTCATTGAAACAGATTGTTAAGGGTTTGGACACCCTAGAGGCAGGAAACATGTTCCCGATGTTGGGGGAGTCCAGAACCAGGGGCCACAGTTTAAGAATAAGGAGTAAGCCATTTAGAACGGAGGCGAGGAAACACTTTTTCTCACAGAGAGTGGTGAGTCTGTGGAATTCTCTGCCTCAGAGGGCGGTGGAGGCAGGTTCCCTGGATGTTTACAAGAGAGAGCCAGATAGGGCTCTTAAAAATAGCGGAGTCAGGAGATATGGGGAAAAGGCAGGAACGGGGTACTGATTGGGGATGATCAGCCATGATCACATTGAATGGCGGTGCTGGCTCGAAGGGCCGAATGGCCTACTCCTGCACCTATTGTGTATTGCCTATTGTCTATTGACATTAGGGACAATTTACAAAAATCAATTGGAACTGCTGCATTTCTTGATTACTTAGTGAAACAGCAACAATATCAATTTTTTATATTTTCTAAATTCTTGCTTGACTATGTAGAGATCGAGCACGTTGGAACCACATTCTGATTCACTGTCATTGAATAGTTAACACAGTACAGAACAGGCTCACAATGTCAGTGCCGAACGTGACTCCAGAGCTAATCTCATTGCTATAACTATAGCAATAATATCATGTATAGTGTTATCATAAACCTTACAAAAATAACTGCAATACAATAAACCAGGAGTTCAGACTAAGATAGTCTGAGGAATCCCGAACGTCACCTGTCCATGTTCTCCAGAGATGCTGCCTGGCCCATTGAGTTACTCCAGCACACTGTGTCTTTGTGTAAACCAGCATCTACTGTTCTTTATTTCTAAACTAAGATTACTGTTGACTTGTACTGAATGTATCTGGGATAAGAGCATCACACTCAATAGCTGACACTCTCCTTTGTGTTTGTAGACTAGTTGGCTTGGTAAATTTGTAAATTGCCCCTTGTGTGTGTAGGATAGTGTTAGTGTGTGGTGTTTGCTGGTCGAAGCGGACTCGGTGGGCCAAAGGGCCTGTTTCTGCACTGTGTCTCGAAACTCCCCTCTGGATATTACAACCAAGAGGAAATCTACAATGGCCTATCAATCTCCCAGCCACATGTCTTTAGCATGTAGCAGGGAACCCACTCATTCGCAGGGAGAACATGCAAACTCCACGTAGACAGCATCTAATCATAAACTAAACTAAACTAAACAGCTAAATTTCACATGGAAAAGTTCCCGAAAGTTCACCTAAATACACCTCTCCTATATATCAGCGAGAGTGAGTGCAGGCTTGGCGATCGTTTTGCTGAACACCCTCAGCTCAGTCCGCCTAAACCTGTCCTATCTCCCGGTTGCCAAACACTTTAACTCCCCCTCCCATTCCCACACAGACCGTTCTGTCCTGGGCTTCCTCCCTGTCAGAGTGAGGCCCAATGCGAATCAGAGAATCAACGCCACATATTTGGCTTGGGTAGCTTACACACCAGCGGTATGAATATAGATTTCTCTAACTTCTCCACCTTGCTTTCACTCGCTCTCTGTCCCTCCCCAACCTAGTTTCACTCACCTCCTCATTAAGTTTTACTGATTGTAAGCTGCGTTGTCCCCTTCACCTCAGCTAACCATGTACCACTCTACAACCAAGTCCTGGGCCTCCTCCATGGCCAGAGTGAGGCCCAACGTCAATTGGAGGAGCAGCACCTCATATTTCGCTTGGGTAGTTTACACCCCAGCGGTATGAACATTGACTTCTCTAATTTCAGGTAGTCCTTACTTTCTCCCTCCTTCCCCTCCCTTTCCCAGCTCTCCCACATAGCCTACAGTCTCTGCCTCTTCCTTTCTTGCCCCCAACCCCCCCAAACCTTCCGACATCAGTCTGAAGAAGGATCTCGACCCAAAACGCCTACTCCCTTTCTCCATTTTTTGTCCACCACTCTATATTTCCCTGATTATCTTCCCCTTTGATCTGTGTTTCCACACCTTGCCCTACCATATCTCTATGTCTCCCTCTCCCCTGACTCTCGGGCTCTAGTGAGACCACATCTGGAGTATTGTGTACAGTTTTGGTCTCCCAATTTGAGGGAGGACATCCTTGTGATTGAGGCAGTGCAGCGTAGGTTCACGAGATTGATTCCTGGGATGGCAGGACTGTCATATGAGGAAAGATTGAAAAAACTAGGCTTGTATTCACTGGAGTTTAGAAGGATGAGGGGAAATCTTATCGAAACATATACAATTGTAAAAGGAATGAACAAACTAGATGCAGGAAAAAATGTTCCCAATGTTGGGCGAGTCCAGAACCAGGGGCCACAGTCTTAGAATAAAGGGAAGGTCATTTAAAACTGAGGTGAGAAAAAACTTTTCACCCAGAGAGTTGTGAATTTATGGAATTCCCTGCTACAGAGGGCAGTGGAGGCCAAGTCACTGGATGGATTTAAGAGAGAGGTAGATAGAACTTTAGGGGCTAGTGGAGTCAAGGGATATGGGGAGAAGGCAGGCACAGGTTATTGATAGGGGATGATCAGCCATGACCACAATGAATGGTGGTGTTGGGTCGAAGGGCCGAATGGCCTCCTCCTGCACCTATTTTCTATGTTTCTATGAAGGATCTCGACCCGAGACATCATCCATTCCTCCTCTTCAGCGATGGTGCCTGTACCGCTGAGTTGCTCCAGCATTCTGTGTCTATCTTTGTTCAAGCAAGGCTTTGTGTTTTGTTTTCATTGAGAGCAGCCAACCTGTGTAAAAGGCCCTTGTGGATAACGCACTAAAGTGGAACAGATCTGGCTGTATGGGGCTGAGTCAAATATTCCTCGCTCTCAGCTGCTGTGTTCCACTCCACTGTCCCTGGCCTTTAGCGACTTAGTAGTGAGGTATCTTGCAGTGCGGAATGCAGAACACACTGAATACAATATGCATCCTCTGCAAACAGGAATCAGGACCTGGCAATTTCAATCTATCGAGCCCATTCTATGGTTGGCACTTGAGGGGTAATGAGGTATGGCACATATAGCTGGGAGGAACTGCTGCATTTCTTTACTATTTAGTGAAACAGCAACAATATCAATTTCGGATATTTTCTCTTATCCTGCTTGACGCCACAGAGATCGAGCAGGTGACAATCCCTTCGGGAGGGGACGAGGAGGGATCTCTTTAGTCGGGGGTGGTGAATCTGTGGAATTCCTTGCCACGGAAGGACGTGGAGGCCATCAATTGATATTTTTAAGGCAGAGGTTGATAGATTCTTACGGGTGTCAGGGGTTAGGGGTAGAAGGCAGGAGAATGGGGTTGGGGAGAGATAGATCAGCCACGATTGAATGGCGGAATAGACCTGTTGGGCCGAATGGCCTGATTCTGCTGCAACACATGGTTTTATGTACACATCCTGAATTCACTGTATAGGAAGGAACTGCAGATGCTGGTTTACACCGAAGATGGACACAAAATGCTGGAGTAACTCCACGGGACAGGCAACATAACTGGGGAGAAGGAATGGGTGAGGTTTCGGGTCGAGACCCTTCTTCAGACTCCGTAGAGCTGGAGAGATCGCAGAGGGGGAGCAACAAGTGAGGGCGTTGCAGAACTCCTGTCGCAGAAAGGAGGAGAACCTCTTCAAAGTAGGCACACCTGAGGAGACTTTGCAGTGGAGCAGACAAAATGAGTGGGAAGGAACTGCAGATGCTGCTTGATCGCGAAGAAAGACAAAAAACGCTGGAGTAACTCAGCGGCTCAGGCAGCATCTCTGGAGAAAGGGATTAGGAAAGGAATAGAAATGGAAGGCATTAAAGCCCTTCTCTTTCTTGACTGCAGAACCCGCCAAAATCTACACTCAATGTTGGTTGGCTCAGTCCATGCTCATGTCCGTGAGAAGCAGGAAGATCAACTGCCAATGACTTATTGTAAGTCACAACCAAAGTGATCTAGAGTCCTCAGGGACAGAACATTAAGGGCCTGTCCCACCAGCATGCAACTCTATGCGATGAGCGCGACCTAACATGGTCGCTTGAGCCGTCCGGCATTGCAGGGCCGGTCCCACTTCGATCGCTGGAGCCGTGCGGAATTGTGCGGAGTTCATCCCGACATCGCGCGGGGCTCCGAAAAACTGACCATGTTCAAAAATTCCGCGCGGCAACGGCTTGTCGGCTCACAGTCGCCTCGAAGCATCACACACCGTCTCGACGTCGTGCCTCCGTGACCCTCTCTGCAGGTGCCCCCGTGACCCTCTATGTGTGTGGCTCCGTGGCCCTCTGTGTGTGTGTGTGCCTCTGTGCTCCTCTCTGTGTGCCCCTCTCTGTCCTGGCGAACTGACCTTTAAGACTTCGCTCCAAGTTCGCCTCACTTTGCGCCGCGTTGCGCCACTCACCCGACCTCCGTGCGGCCCTCACTTCCGGTTTGGTCGCGCTTGCCGCATGCAGGCGCATGCCGGTGTGAACGGCCCTGTACAGGGGATCACCCGACCTCCGCGCGGCCCCCGCTTCTAGTTTGATCGCGCTCATTGCATGGAGTCGGATGCTGGTAGGACAGGCCCTTTACCATTTAGAAATACTTTCCTAATACTGAGAACAGCTAGTAGAGCAGCTGCCTCGCCACACCTGAGATACATGTTCCATCCTTTTGCGCGCGTTCTCTCAGTGACCGCGTGGGTTTCCTCCAGGCGCTCTGGTTTCCTCTCACATTCCAAAGGCGTGCGGGTTTGCATGTGAACTGGCCACGGTAAATTGCCCCTAATTTGTAGCGAGTGGATGAGAAAGCGGGATAACACGGAACGAGTGGTCTGCATGGTTAAGTGGGCCGAAGGGCCTTTTTCCTTGCTGCATCTCATGGAGTCATAGAGCATGGAAAGAGGCCTTTGGTCCAACTTGCCCACACTGGCCAACATGTCCCACTCTATACTAACCTGACGTATAAACTTCTAAACCTATCAGATTTTTGGATCAATCAATCTTCCAGGCGTACAACTAAAGATATATCTCTTTAATATCTGCCAATGCCTAAAGTTCCACTATGCTTACTGAAGAGCTACATCCTATTCCATATGAACACTAGGACTTGATTTACATATCATTTACCTTGAGGAAGAACCTAATGTCATGTTTAATTTAGGTTAGTTTAGAGATACAGCGCGGAAACAGGCCCTTCGGCCCACCGAGTCCGTGCCGACAAGCGATCCCCGCACATTGACACTATCCCACACACACGAAGGACAGTTTTTGTTACTTTATACCAAGATAATTTCCTACAAACCTGTGCATCTTTGGAGTGTGGGAGGAAACTGAACATCTCGGAGAAATCCCACACAAGTCACGGGGAGAACCGACAGGGCCCGTAGTCAGGATCAAATCCAGGCCTCTGGCGCTGTAAGGCAGCAACTCTACCTCCTTGTGTACCAAGATATATTTTTGTTTCTAGTGCCAAAACTCCTCACAATGGTGAAGAAAATCAAAACCTTAAAGCCCTGTCCCACGGTACGAGTTCATTCCAAGAGTTCTCCTGAGTTTACCCTGATTCGAACGTGGAGATTTACGGTAATGGCCACTCGTCGGTACTCGGGGCTCTCGTGGACATTTTTCAACGTGTTGAAAAATCTTCACGGGTCTTCCTGTGCTTACCTGCCGTTAGCGAGGCTTCCCGAGTACCTGCCGTTAGCGTTACGAGCCGCTAAGAGACGTCCCCGAGCTCCGACGTACCCGCTACGTTAATTCTCCGTGCTTACCACGAGTTTGATTTTTTTTTACACTCGGGAGAGCTCTTGGAATGATCTCGTACCGTGGGACAAGGCTATTAATTGCAAAATAGTGGTTTTGGATAAAATGCAGAAAAATGTACGTAGGACAAATGGCAAATAATTTCCAAAACTCTGCTCAAGTTTTATCCGACATGGACATTGAAGGTACGAAACTCGAGAAAGGTGAGGTAAATCTCATGTGAGATAAATCTATCCATATCTCACTATTTGTCAAGAGAACACACTTGGGAGTTTAGTTTAAAGATACAGCATGGAAAAAGACCCTTCAGCTCACCAAGTCCTTGCCAGCTATCAATCACCATTTCACAGTAGTTCTATGTTATCCTGCTTTGGCATTTACCTCTACAAACTGGATAGGAAGGAACTGCGGATGCTGATTTACATGGAAGATAGTAACTCAGCGGGACATGCAACATCTCAAGATAAAAGGAATGGGTGACATTTCGGGTCAAGACCCATTTTGCCTCAACCCGAAATGTCACCCATTCCTTCTATCCAGAGATGCTGCCTGTCCCGTTGCATTACTCCAGCTTTTTGTGTCTATCTTCCTTACAAATTGGGGTCAATTAACCTACAAACACACTTGTCTTTGGGAATGGGAAGGAAAGGGGAGTACCTGGAGGAAACCCATGTGATCACAGGGTGGCATCCAAGGAAGGCGATGGCTGGAGGCCCTGCAGCAGCCTGGGGCTCGCCTGGATCGGGCCCCGCTCAGAAGAACTAGGGTGCGGGCTGGACTTTAAAAATGATGCCAAAACATGGCACTCTTGCATGCGGGCTCAGTAGACTTCTTCTGTACACTTGCTGTAAAATGTCTCTGTGTCTTTGCATATATGACAACAAAGGCACTGTTGAACCATTGAGGGTAAGGATGCCAACTGTCCCGTACTAATCGGGGACTGTCGGGTCGGAGTGCCGCGTCCGGCCCCATCTCACCCATCCCGACGTAGTGCAGCCCATGGAGTGCAGCAGCAGCAGCAGCAGCGCCTCACCCGTGGCCCCGTTGGTCGGCAGCCTGGACAGCTGTCCGACCTCCGGACCTTCGCTTACTGCCGACACCACCACCCGTGCGACTTCACAGGGCCCGGGGCAAAACTCCTCAGCTGGCCCGCCGGCTGGGCTTTGTGTGCAGTCCAGCACCCGGGCCAACTCATCGTTCACCCAGCCATGGCCGAGTCGGTCAACGGTTTGCCGTCGGGATTTTGTCCCACACTTTGACCTTTTGTCCCTTATTTGGGAGTGAGAAAGTTGGGAGCCCAAATTGAGGGTGAATGTGCAAATTCAATGCAGACAGCACCCAAGGTTAAAATGTAACCCAGGTCTCTGGCGTTATGAGGCAGCAGCTCTACCAGGTGTGCCACTGCTGCTTAGAACGGAGAAGGGAGATATCATGACCATCTTGGTTAATCCATAGTGATATCATAGCTGGCAAGAGGAGATCTTGAAGTCAAACTCAAACGCTGGTACCACCTTCCATGGTTATCTTGCCCACCACATGTTGGACTCACAGCTTTTACTTTTAGTTTAGAGATACAGCGCGGGAGCAGGCCCTTCGGCCCACCGAGTCCGCACCGACCAGCGATCCCCGCACATTAACACAATAGAGACAATTTACCAAGTATACAAACCCAAGCCAATTAACCTACAATCCTGCACGTCTTTGGAGTGTGGGAGGAAACCGAAGATCTCTGAGAAAACCCACGCGGTCACTGGAAGAACGTAAAACTCCGTACAGACAGCACCCGTAGTCGGGATCGAACCCGGGTCTCCGGCGCTGTAATTGCTGCAAGGCAGGAACTCTACCATTGCACCACCGTGCCACCCAAAGTTAAAGCTGAGAGATGACATATAAAGGTGGAGTCTGAGACCACTGTTCACGTATTGACTTGAACCTAAGTATTTCCAAAGGAGGAGGCTTAGAAAGGTAGAAAAAAAAAGGCCATCCAAAGCCCATCTTCATTTCTTATCTCTTCTTGAAAATCAAAATTTACAACCCCAAGCACCAGAAGACATTGGTTTAAGTTGAGAAGGAAAGAATTGAATAGGAATCTGAGGGGCAACTTTTTCCCACAGTGAGTGGTGGATACATGGGACGAGCTGCCAGAGGAGGTAGCTGAGGCAAGTTTAAAGCAACATTAAAAAGATATTTGGACAGGTACATGGATAGGAAAGTTGTGTTTATTTCAGAGATACAGCACGGAAACAGGCCCGACTGCTTCCGCCCTGACCGGCGATCCCACACATTAACACTATCCTAGGGATCATGGACACTAGGGACAAATTAGAATTCTACCAAAGCTGTACGTCTTTGGAGTGCGGGAGGAAACAGGAAATCCTGGAGAAAACCCACACAGGTCACGGGGAGAATGTACCAAGTCCATGCATACAGCACCCACAGTCAGGATCGAACCCGGGTCTCTGGCGCTGTACGGCAGCAACTCTACCGCTGCGCCACCATGCCGCCCTCTTCCTGACAGGAAAGTTTTAGAGGGACAAATGTGGGAAGGCGGGACTGGTCTAGACGGGGCATCTTGGTCGACATGGGCAATTGGGCCGAAACGGCCTGTTTCCACGCTGTACCACTCTACGATACCCTACGATTAACTACAATCATTAGTGCTCATCATCACACCACCACCCAACCCTCGTGCTTTCAAAAATGCATGAAAGAGCTCTTGCTCCAACACATCGCAATCCCAGAACTGCCTGGAAAAGGGACGAGGAGCTGAGCTGAAGGATTGGTTTTTGCCGCTATCAGTTGGGCAAGACACAGCGCTCAACGGTAGGATTCAATTGCATCTCCGCTGCCAAATGGAAAACAGAAGAGGCTTCTTCTACTGAGACAGAGAATCGGTCTTATCCTTTGAGCCATTCCCCTTTTTTTTTGTCTCTTCAATTGGTTCTCCTCAAAGAGAGAAAGAAAATCTTAATTTGTGAATTAATGGCTTTTCTCAGCGGAATTGCAAATTCTGTTTTAAATGTCACATTTCACACACACAGCAGAGAGCCTCTCTGCTCTGGGAACAATCACAGGGCTCCTTTCCAATAGCTACTGAGTGTAACATGCTACTTTTAATTTACAATAACACATGACAAAGGCAGAAATAATGGGCCTTATGACACCTCTGTCCCCGAAGCTTCCTCCAAAGACACGGTGTACTTAATAGACGTCACACTACATTATCTCATTGTCCTTTTGCTGGACCTTTTACAGCGCGCCCCTCGCATCCTCTGCAATTGGTGAGCGGCCATTTCCACATTAGCCCCGGAATTAATGATTCCAATTTGGTCCTCAACTCAACTCATCAGTTCTTTCCACGGCACTCTGTATAACGTCAAAAAAAAAGGGCTTTTGTTTTTTTTTTTTGAGTTGGTACGTGGCAGGAGTTATATCAACCCAAGGTGATTGAATATGCAATTTACTTTCACCTTGCTGTCAGAAGCCTGGGAGAAGCCAGCGCGGACGTTGCCTCTGTGCTGGCTGTCAGCACTCAGCGAGCTGCCAGACTACCACCTCCCTCCATTCTTCTTGCAAATTACATTTTCAAATTGGTTTCTGTTTTACAAACAAAGGTAATAGGAACAAATAAAACATTCCAATATATACAGGGGGGCTGTCAGTCTCCACCGCGTCAATTACTGGCGCGCAACTCAGCGCCTTTATCTTCGAAAATTTTAACGCCCCTCTGGTTTAGTTTGCAAGTCCGAGCCGGCCGCCTACCCCTTTTCCGGGGTTACGTCCACGCCCGGGTGGTACTAGAAAGGGACTACGCGCGGTCCATGGACACCCTGGGGGATTTCAGGGACCGCTGGGCACCGCGGGGGGTGGAATGAATTCTCAATAAGGATGGGGAAATAGTTATTTAATATTCATAATTAAAGAATATTCGTTTCACTTTGCATCATGGCGGTGGGTTTGTTTGTGTTGTTTTGTATTCTACATATCATTTTTGTAAATAATTGATTGAAAAAATATTTCGTCAAAAAAAAGGAGATGTCTCTGTCGGAACCGGCTGCCTGCCCCTTCTCCCGGAAGTTGTATCCGTGTCCGGGTTTCCCTCGGGAAGGAGCATGCGGTGCCCACGGGCACCACGGAGGGGATTTCCGGGACGGCTTGGCACCGTGAATGTATGAATGCATCCTGGACCAGGATGGTCAAGTCAAGAGAGTCAAGAATGTTTCATTGTCATGTGTCCCAGATAGAACAATGAAATTCTTACTTGCAGCAGCACAACAGAATATGTAAACATAGTACACTGTAAACAATATTATAAACGAGAGAAAAAAGTTCAGTGTGTGTGCATACACACATATACACACATATACATACATGCATACACATGTGTATATATATATATATATATATATATATATATATATACCAAGCACCAAGGCAAATTCCTTGTATATGAATACTTGGCCAATAAACTTACTTACTTATGTGTGTGTGAGTACATGCATGTGTGTGTGTGCGTAAATATATATGTGTGTATATGTATGTACACACGTGTTTATATTTTTTCCTTGCTTATTATATCATTTGCATATATATATATATACATACACACACACGCACGCACACGCATGCACACACGCACACACACACACACACATGCACACACGCGCACATACACACATGCACATACACATAAAAAACAAGCAAACAATAATAGTGCAAAGAGACAAATCCCATGCCCGCAAGTCAATGTAGTTCTGAGCTTATTTGGAGGTTGTAGTGTTTAATAGCCTTAGGGAACAAGCTATAATATAGTCATTTAATATTTAGTATTAAGAATATTTGTATAGTGGTGGTGGGTGTTGGTGTTGTTTGTTCGGTAAATATTATTATTGTAAATAATTGAATAAATTTATTTTCGTAGAGAAAGAATAAGTGAGGCAATTGGTTCCACTTGCAAAATGTTCCTCACTACGATAAATCATGCTACGCCATTGTAATGGAAGAGTCGCCGGGTAATTGCGATGTATTGATCTCGTGAATGCTCAAATCCCTCCATGGCTTGAGTTCACCCTATCTCCGCCAAGCCATCTTAGCCCACAACCCTCTGATGTACAGGCACCTGCCCACTCTGCTGCCTTGTTCTGATTTCCATCAACCCACCAAGCCCAATGCTCAAGTAGTCATCAGTTCATTAGTTCATAGGTTATAGGCGCAGAACGAGGCCATCAAGTCTACTCCGCCATTCAATCATGGCTGATCTCTCTCCCTCTCAGCCCCATTCCCCTGCCGTCTCCCCATAACCCCTGACACCCTTACTAATCAAGAATCTGTCATTCTGGGCCTTAAAAATATCATTGGTGCTGGCCTCCACAGCTGTCCGTGGCAATGAATTCCACAGATTCACCACCATCTGACTAAAGAAATTCCTCCTCATCTTCCCAAAGGCCCATCCTTTTACTCTGAAGCTATGGCCTCTGGTCCTAAACGCTCCCACTAGTGGAAACATCCTCTCCACATCCACTCTATCCAGGCCTTTCACTGTTCGGTAAGTTTCAATCAGGTCCCCAGCATTTGTGTCTTCTTTCATAAACCAACATTGAGTCATAGAGTGATACAGTGTGGAAACAGGCCCTTCGGCCCAACTTGCCTCATCTGCAGTTCCCTGCTTCTACAGTGAAGTATGTTCCCTACAATTGTAACAGGATCATACTCCAGCGAGTACAGGCCCAGTGCCGTCAAACACTCTTCATATATTAACCCACTCATTCCTGGGATCAATCTCGTAGTCTCAGAACCTCTTGAGCCTCGACTCCTTAAGTCATCCATTAAAACCCAGTGTTAGGTGACTCAACCCAGCATCTCAGCATGAGATAATACCAAATGCTAAGTTAGACACAGGTCTGCGAAATTCCACACAAAACAGCAAGATTTGTTTGTTGAATATGTCTTAAATTACTTTCAGAAAACCAGAGCCACAATGATACTGTTGCTGGTTTTAACCTGCGTTTAGAAAAACAATGGATAGTCTCACACCCGGTCACTCCCTCTCCTCTCGTCTATCATCGGGCAAGAGGCACAGAAGTGTGAAAATGCACGTCTCCAGATTCAGGGCCATTTTCTTCCCAGCTGTTATCAGCCAACTGAACCATCCTATCAACAACTAGAGAGCGGTCCTGAGCTACCATTTACCTCATTGAAGGCACTTGGACTATCTTTAATCGGGCTTTACTGGACTTTATCTTGCACCAAACGCTATTCCCTTCATCATGTTTCTGCACACTGTGACTGGCTTGATTGTGATCCATGTTGTACCTCATAGTATACGTGATAATAAACTACGCTACTCGCTTTGGGTGTGGGAAATTATGACACAAATGAGATTGAGTTTTAATGAAGAGATGACCAAGCAGATTGATGAGGGCAGGGCGAGTGATGTTGTCCACATGGACTTTGACAAGGCATTTCATGGTAGGCTGGTCCAAAAATGTTATAAACCAACCTCCCTTTCATTGACCTCATTTATACCTCACGATGCCTCGACAAGGCCAGCAGCATAATCAAGGATGAGTCGCACCTTGGCCACTCCCTTTTCTCCCCATTTCCATCGGGCAAAAGGTATAGAAGTGTGTAAACGCACACCTCCAGATTCAGGGACAGTTCATTCCCAGCTGTTATCAGGCAACTGAACCATCCTACCATACCTAGAGAGCGGTCCTGAATGGCTATCTAATTCATTGGTGAAACTCAGACTATCTTTGGTTGGATTTTACTGGTTTTACCTTGCACTAAACGTTATTCCCTTATCATGTATCTGTACACTGTGAGCGGCTCGATTGCAATCATGTTTTGTCTTTCCGATGACTGGTTAGCACGCAACAAAAGCTTTTCACTGTACCTCGGTACACGAGACAATGAACTAAACCGAAACTGATATCACATGCGCTCTAGGATGAACTAGCCAATTCATCCTGAAACGTCACCCATTCCGTCTCGCAGAGATGCTGCCTGACCGGCTGAGTTACTCCAGCATTTTGTGTCTAATTGGATACAAAGTTGGTTCGAAGGTACTGTATGATTGAGTTGATGAAGATAGTGGGTTGTGTTTTCCAGACTGAAGGCATGTAACAAGTGGTGTGCCACATGGATCGGTGCTGGGTCCACTGTTGTTCGAGTCTGAAGAAGGGTCCTGGCCTGAAATGTCGCCTATGCAATCCTCCAGACATACTGAGTTACTCCAGTACCTTATGTTACTTTTTCTACACACCAATCTACAGTGCCTTGCGTATCCACCTTTCTTTATTATTTATATGAACAATTTGGATGGAAGTGAAGGTGGTATCGTTAGTACGTTTGCGGACGACATTAAAATTGATGGAATAAGGGCAGCGATGTAAGGTCTCAGCCTGATGACGGGTCCCAACCCAAATTCATGTTCTCCAGAGATGCTGCCTGGCCTGCTGAGTTACTCCAGCATTTGTGTCTTCTTTCATAAACCAACATAGAGTCATAGAGTGATAGAGTGTGGAAACAGGCCCTTCGGCCCAACTTGCCTCATCTGCAGTTCCCTGCTTCTACAGTGAAGTATGTTCCCTACAATTGTAACAGGATCAACTGGGCTAATGGGCGAGGAATGGCAAGAAGAGTTTCATTCTGATAAATGCGGGGCGTTGCATTTCCATTAGGACAACCAGGCCTTCATTACAAGAGAATTTCAGTATAGGAGTAAAGAGGTTCTTCTGCAGTTATATAAGGCTCCGGTGAGACCACATCTGGAGTATTGTGTACAGTTTTGGTCTCCTAATTTGAGGAAGTACATCCTTGAGATTGAGGCAGTGCAGTGTAGGTTCACGAGATTGATGCCTGGGATGGCGAGACTGTCATATGAGGAAAGATGGAAAAGACTAGGCTTGTATTCACTGAAGTTTAGAAGGATGAGGGGATATCTTATAGAAACATATAAAATTATAAAAGGACTGGACAAGCTAGATGCTGGAAAAATGTTCCCAATGTTGGGCGAGTCCAGAACCAGGGGCCACAGCCTTAGAATAAATGGGAGGCCATTTAACACTGAGGTGAGGAAAAACGTTTTCACCCAGAGAGTTGTGAATTTGTGGAATTCCCTGCCACAGAGGGCAGTGGAGGCCAAGTCACTGAATGGATTTAAGAGAGAGTTGGATAGAGCTCTAGGGGCTAGTGGAATCAAGGGATATTGGGAGAAGGCAGGCACGGGCTATTGATAGGGGACGATCAGCCATGATCACAACGAATGGCGGTGCTGGCTCGAAGGGCCGAATGGTCTCCTCTTGCACCTATTTTCTATGTTTCTATGTTTCTAAATGCTAGGATCCTGGAGTGTGTGGTAAAACAGGGGTGCCGGTACATAGTTCCATGAAAGTGGCCAAACAGGTAGACTGGGTGGTGAAGAATATGTTTGGGGCACATTATCCTTTATCAGAGTTTGAAAGTCATGTTAGTTTGAGTTTATTGTCACATGTACCGAGGTACAGTGAAAAGCTTTTGTTGTGTGCTAACTAGTCAGCGGAAAGACAATTCAATTACAATCAAGTCGTCCGTAGCGTATGGGAATAATGGAAATAACGTTTAGTGCAAGATAAAGCCAGCAACGTCCGATTAAAGATAGTCCAAGGGTCACCATTGAGGTAGATAGTAGTTCAGGACTGCTCTCTGGTTGTGTTAGGATGGTTTAGTTGCCTGATAACAGCTGGGAAGAAACTGTCTCTGAATCTGGAGGTGTGCGTTTTCAAACTTCTATAGCATTTGCCCGATGGGAGAGGGGAGAAGAGGGAGTGGCCAGGGTGCAACTCATCCTTGATGTTACAGCTGTACAAAGAGTTGATAAAGTCACATTTGGAACACAGTGTGCATTTCTGCTTGCCCTGCTATCGGAAGGATGTCATTAAAATGAATGATTGCAAAAAAGATTCTTAAGGGGTTGGACAGGCTAGATGCAGGAAGATTGTTCCCGATGTTGGGGAGGTCCAGGACAAGGGGTCACAGTTTAAGGATAAGGGGGAAATCCTTTAGGACCGAGATGAGAAGGACTTTTTTCACACAGAGAGTGGTGGGTCTCTGGAACTCTCTGCCACAGAGGGTAGTTGAGGCCAGTTCATTGGCTATATTTAAGAGGGAGTTAGATGTGGCCCTTGTGGCTAAGGGGATCAGAGGGTATGGAGAGAAGGCAGGTACGGGATACTGAGTTGGATGATTAACCATGATCATATAGAATGGCGGTGCAGGCTCGAAGGGCCGAATGGCCTACTCCTGCACCTAATTTCTATGAATCTATGTTTCTATTTACAGGAATGTTACTGGGACTGGATAGTTCGCATTAAAAGGAGAGATTGTATAGGAGTAATTTATTCCGTTGAAGTGTTGGAGGCTAAGACGTGATTTCATAGAGATATATAAAATCAAGAGGATCTTAGATGAGGTGAATAGCCACAGTGTTTTCCAATGAGCTGCCAGAGAAAGTGGTGAAATTACAAGATATTTGGAGAGGTACATGGATAGGGCAGGTTGGTAGGGATATGGGCCAAGCCTGAGCAACAGGGACTAGCAGGCTGGACAACTAGGTGCACATGGATGAATTGGGCCGAAGGGTCTGTTTCTGTATGGTGACTCTTTAGAAATTTCACAGGAGGTATATTGAGTTTAGTTTAGTTTAGCTTAGAGATACAGCGAAAAAACAGACCCCTCGGTCCTTCGGCCCAACGTGTCCGCACTGACCAGCGGTCCCCACACATTAGCACTATCCTACACACACTATGGACAATTTACATTTATACCAAGCCAATTAACCGACAAAGCTGCACGTCTTTGGAATGTGGGAGGAAACCGAAGATCTCGGAGAAAACCCACGCAGGTCACGGGAAGAACGTAAAACTCCGTTCAGACAGCACCCGGGGTCGGGGTCGAACCCAGGTCTCCGGCGCTATAAGGCAGCAACTCTGCCGCTGCACCACCGTGCCGCACAATCATGCGTTCAAAACACGATGCTCTTTCTTCAAAGTCCAAATGTACAAACGACATTAGTAAAATGTCAGATCCAACAGAAAGCGTTGAATTAGGACATGGTTTAGTCACTGAAGATTTCCAATTCTGTGGTTTGTGTTTCAGTCAATCTCCTATAGTATTCCTAATGTACAGCCTTGGGAAAAGCTGTCCATTGATTATTCGGATGTAACCATAATAAATAAATGTTGGTAGGACCAGATAGTGCTTATACAAAGAGGTGCAAGGAACTGCAGATGCTGGAATCTAGAGCAAAATGCAAAGTGCTGGAGTAACTCAGCAGGTCAGGCAGCATCTGTGGAGGGAATGGACAGGCGACCTTTAGGTATAGGACACAAAGTGATGGGGTAACGCAGCAGGCCAGGCAGCATCTCTGGAGAGACATGGACAGGTGACAATAGACAATAGACAATAGACAATAGACAATAGACAATAGGTGCAGGAGTAGGCCATTTGGCCCTTCGAGCCAGCACCGCCATTCAATGTGATCATGGTTGATCATCCCCAATCAGTACCCCGTTCCTGCCTTCTCCCCATATCCCCTGACTCCGCTATTTTTAAGAGCTCCATCCATCTCTCTCTTGAAAGCATCCAGAGAACCTGCCTCCACCGCCCTCCGAGGCAGAGAATTCCACAGACCTCGGGTCTAGACCCAAGATTTCAGGTCTAGACCCTTCTTCAGATTGGAAAGGTCAGTACCTTTATCCAGATTGATGGAGGGTCCTGAGCCAAAACGTCACCTGAGTAGCCCCTCACTTCTTCTTCCTTCATGTCCTTACACTATATAGTGGCTCGCCACTGCTGTACACATGGTTGCGCTGTTGGAGTGTTAAGTGGAAGGTGTGCAGTAGTACATGGGTTATCCAGCAATGGGCATTGCAGTAGGTGTTGCATTGTCTGGGTCTGTGTGCCACAGTCACAGGTTGTTGCACCCTCGATGTGGCCCCATTTGTGCATTGTCGCCCTTGAGCACCCAATCCCGATTCGCAGTCGCTTGAGACATTTCCAGTCCAGCCGGTGTCCAGCAGCACCTGGTGGTAAGTGCACTGCTGCTGGCATGCACCATCGTGGTGGAAATTGGGACAGTGACTCTACAGATGCTCCCTGACCCGTGGAGTTACTTCAGCGTTTTGCGCTTTCATTCATTCATAAGTTCTAGGAGCAGAATTAGACCATTCGGCCCATCAAGCCTACTCTGCCATTCAATCATGGCGGTTTTATCTTTCCCTCTCAAACCCATTCCACTGCCTTCTCCCCATGACCCCTGATACCCATACTATTGAAGAATCTGTCCATCTCCACCTTAATAATATCCATTGACTTGGCCTCCACTGCCTTCTGCGGCAAAGAATTCCACAGATTCACCACCCTCTGACTATAAATAGATCCTCCTCATCTCCTTCCTAAAGGAACGTCCTGTTATTCTAAGGCTGTGGCCTCTGGTTCTAGACTCTCCCACTAGTGGAAACATCATCTCCACATTCACTCTTTCCAAGCCTTGCTCCTGGTTTTGCTCAAGCTGTAAAAATTCAGTCTATCTGGTCAACTACTTTAGACTTACATCGAGGAAACATGCCCTTCGGCCCACTGAGTCCACGCCGACCAGCGATCACCCCGTACACTCACACTACCCTACACTTTGTGTCCTTCTTTGCAAACCAGCATCTACAGTTCCTTTTTTCTCTATCTTCTCTCTCAGTTGGACGTTTACGGCCACCGTAAGTATCAAAGGACAAACTGAACAATGTACATTTGCTTCCCAGCTGTTATCAGGCAACTGAACCAATCTGTCACCAACTAGAGAGCGGTCCTGAGCTAATATCTACCACTTTGGGGACCCTCGGACTATCTTTAATCAAACCTTTCTGGATTTGATCCTGCACTAAACGTTATTCCCTCTATCCTGTATCTGTGCACTGTGGATATGTCGATTGTAATCATGTATAGGCTTTCCGCTGACTGGATAGCACGCAACAAAAGAAAGCCTTTCACTGTACCTCGGTACATGAGATAATAAACTAAATTAAACTAAACTACACTAAACTAAACTAAACTAAACTGCATAGAGACATCTCAATATGAGATAATGCATTTTTAACCATATGGTAGCTACTCAATGGTTGGTAAATTAGACATTTCAGCAATTGAATAATGTGGCAGGTTAAAGCGTCTCGATTTTTTAGGAAAAGTGATTGCAAGATTTCCTGTTGTTTTATTTATTGATTTTGTTTACTTTTTTGTAGCTATTGATTTGAGATTTGTTCAGCATGAAATTTGATGGAATCTAAAATGCAGCATAAACAAAACATTCGGCAAATGAATAGGGTCCCCGACCCGAAACGTCACCTATCCATTTTCTCTAGAGATAGACGCAAAATGCTGGAGTATCTCGGTGGGTCAGGCAGCATCTCCGGAGAAAAGGAATGGGTGACGCTTCGGGTCGAGACGCTTCATCAGACTGAGAGTCGGGGAGAGGGAAACTAAAGGCACAGAAGGCACAGAACAAACCACAGCCTGCGTTGGTGGCTCAGGAAAGGTGGAGCCCACAATGGTCCATTGTTGGCTGGGGACGAGGTGGTAACAAATGGATATGAACGGTGGAATTAGCAAGAGGACTGCGGAGATGGGGGAGGGGGGGTGAGTAGGTGAGAAAAGGAGAGGGGATACAAGGGGAAGAAATTAAATAAATCAATCATTCCGCTAAGTTGGGAGCTGCCCAAGCGAACTATGAGGTGCTGTTGGTCCAATTTGTGTGTGGCCTCACTCTGACAGTGGAGGAGGCCCAGGACAGAAGGGTCAGTGTGGGAATGGGAGAGCGGAGTTAAAATGGTTGACATCTTCTCCA
>OY740818.1:7582355-7607355 GCA_963514005.1 Raja brachyura
TTAGGCAAATCATTTGAAACAGATGCATTGAGCAAATGTGCACTCCCTCACTAAGCACTCCGCATTGACACTTAACACCTCAACCCTTTTATTTCTCTCCTCAGTCCCGTGCTTCTTCTGCGAAAGACTTCCTCGAACATAAATCAGTCTCGGACACGCACCGGGTCTGCCCATTGAAATCGCACTCTGCCAAAGCCCCTGGTGATTCTGGTAAACTCCAGCGGGATTCCAAAGTGACTTCAAAGGAAGAGTTTGTGGGAAGTACAGGACTCTCCAGACTGTCCACACACTTAAACACACACACACACACACACACACACACACACATGTAGAAACAAAGAACTGCTCAAGGTAGACAAAAGTGCTGGAGAAACTCAGCGGATGCAGCAGCATCTACGGAGCGAAGGAAATAGGCAACGTTTCCGGCCGAAACCCTTCAAAGAACTGCTGATGCTGGTTTGCACCAAAGATAGACACAAAGTGCTTGGGTAACCTAGCGGGTCAGGCAGCATCTCTGGAAAAAAAGGATGGGTGACGTTTCGGCTCCGAAAAAGGCTCCTGACCCGAAATGTCATCCATCCTTTTACTCCAGAGGCACTGCTTGACCCATTGAGTTACTCCAGTACTTTGAGTCTTATCTTTGGTATAAACCAGCATCTGCGATATGAACCAGCATCTGCAGTTCCTTTCTACACATGTGTCAATATCTTTTTCACTAGATAATGCAGACTTTGAAAAGGTCAGGTATAATGTGATAGTGGATTTGTTAAAGAGATGCTGCCTGACACGCTGAGTTACTCCAGCACTTTGTATCTATCTCCAACCCAGTGCACTGGTCTCAATGCAAACACCTTACTCTGTATATCAACTCTGGGGGTAAATCCACAAAACAATCTGCTGCAGTTAACAAGCACCCCAGCATCTGTGTACCTCATTGAAGCCACTCATCATCACCGCCTCTGACCTCCCCACCGTCGAAGGGATTTATCGGAGTCGCTGCCTCAGAAAGGCAGCCAGCATCATCAGAGACCCACACCACCCTGGCCACACACTCACATCACCACTGCCATCGGGACGAAGGTACAGGAGCCTGAAAACTGCAACGTCCAGGTTCAGGAACAGCTTCTTCCCTACAGCCATCAGGCTATTGAACACTACAACCTCAAATAAGCTGTGAACTACAATAGACTATTATTATTGTTATTATTATTATGATTATTATGATTATTATTTAGCACTACTAGTGTTTGTTTTTTGAGTGTGTGTGTACATGTGTGTGTACTTGTGAGTATGTGTATATATATGTTGGGAACATCTGCACCAGAGACCAGGGTTCGATCCTGACCTCGGGTGCTGTCTGTGTGGAGTTTGCATGTTCGTTTAGCTTAGTTTAGTTTAGTTTAGTTTAGTTTAGTTTAGTTTAGTGATGCATAGTGAAAACAGGCCCTTCAGCCCGCAGAGTCCGTGCTGACCACCAATCACCCATTCTATCTGACATGCTAGGGACAATTTACAGAAGCCAATTAACCTACAAACCTGCATGTCTTTGGAGTGTGGGAGGAAGCCGGAGCACCTAAAGTAATCCCACTCAGAGAGCATGCAAACTCCGCACAGTCAGTAACTGTGGCCAGGATCTGCGGAGCATCCTGGACAATACAGCTCACCCTCTCCATGACACACTGGTCAACCTGAGGAGCACCTTCAGCAACAGACTGGTTCCACCAAGATGCAGCACAGAACGCCACAGGAGATCCTTCTTCCCTGTGGCTGTCAAACTGTACAACTTCTCCCCCTTCACTCCTATCACTTATGAAACGTAACTAGGGCAGCACGGTGGCGCAGCGGTAGAGTTGCTGCCTCACAGCGCCATAGACCCGGGTTTGATCCTGACTACGGGTGCTGTCTGTACATAGTTAGTTAGTACGTTCTCCCCGAGACCTGTGCCGGTTTTCTCCGGGATCTCCGCTTTCCTCCCACACTCCAAACACATACAGGTTTGTAGGTTAATTGGTCTCGTATAATTGTAAATTGTCCCTAGTGTGTGCAGGATAGTGTTAGTGTGCGCGGACCGCTGGTCGGCGCGGACACGGTGGGCCGAAGGGTCCGTTTCCGCGCTGCGTCTCTAAAACAAAATAAACTAAAAACTGAAAGTCAAAGCAAACTATGCGGAAACACAACAAATCCAAACACAACTGCGATAGATAGAACAAATGTGAAGATACAGAGTGCAGAATATAGTTTTCAGCTTTGCAGTGCATCTGTCCCAGAGACATACTCCAATTTCCACAACGGGGTAAAGGTGAAATGAACAGTCCCCTAGCTCAGGGAATAACTGTTATTTGGTTAATATATATTAGTGGATCACTATAACTGAAATGTTAGTGCAGTAAATAGGAGCAAGCAATGGTATAAAGTGCTTAGCTTGAAGCACAATTCCTAGCTTGCATTCGCATATGTACTAACGTTACTGTACGCATTTCAACTTTCAGATATCAGTGTACTTTACCTGTGTTTATACTCCTGCAAATACCCCAGAGCTGAGAAGCACTGTGTATCTGCCTTCCCCGAGCCCACACAAATAGAACATAGAACCGTATAGCACAGGGACAGGCCCTTCGGCCCACAATGCCTGTGCCGTACATGATGCCTGCCTGCATATTATCCATATCCTTGCACATAATCCATCAACCCTCCATTCCCTGCACATGGATCCAGAGGTTCCTTAAATGCCTCTATTGTATCTGCCTTCAACACCACCCCTGGCAGCGCGTCCCAGGCACTCACCACCCTCTGTATGCGAACCTTGCCACGCACATCTTCTTTAAACATAGACATAGACATAGAAAATAGGTGCAGGAGGAGGCCATTCTGCCCTTCGAACCAGCACCGCCATTCATTGTGATCATGGCTGATCGTCCCCAATCAATAACCCGTGCCTGCCTTCTCCCCATATCCGTTGATTCCACTAGCCCCTAGAGCTCTATCTAACTCTCTCTTAAATCCATCCAGTGATTTGGCCTCCACTGCCCTCTGTGGCAGGGAATTCCACAAATTCACAACTCTCTGGGTGAAAACGTTTTTTCTCACCTCAGTCTTAAATGGCCTCCCCTTTATTCTAAGACCGTGGCCCCTGGTTCTGGACTCGCCCAACATAAGATACACATTCTGTTAAATTTATCCCAACAATAATTGTGGCACGGTGGGGCAGCGGTAGAGTTGCTGCCTTACAACGCCAGAGACCTGGGTTCGATCCTGACTACGGGTACTGTCTGTATGGAGTTTGTACGTTGGAGCTCGGGGGTTTTATCCGGGTGCCCCGGCTTCCTCACATTCTCCAATGACATGCAGGCTTGTAGGTTAATTAGCTTTGGTGAAAATTGTAAATTGCCCATAGTGTGTAGGATAGTGCTAGTGCACAGGGTGATTGCTGGTCAGTGTGGACTCGATGGGCCGAAGGGTCTGTTTCCGCTCTAAACTAAACTAATAAGCCCAAGAGGGATGATCAGACGATGGCTTTAAGCTGCAATATAATGAGTTTAAATGGGGTGGAAGACAAATGTGACATCACCATGAGGAAATTGGTTCTTACACAGAGAGCAAACAACAAATACAACTATTCCCCAAATAAAGAGAAGACCAAATTGCACAAACCATTTAAGACATAATTGGATATGTTATTAGTCCCCTGAGTGGGAGACTTAAGAAGGTTTGAAAGGCTGTTCTCATCTTGCAGTCCATTTGAATGACAAACAGCACAAGAAGGCCACTTGGCCCCTCAAACCTAACCTATCATTCAACATGGTCATGTCTAGCAGAACAACAGACCATGTCAAATCTGAGTGCCCGCTCGACCACCCATCAAATGGAGCTCAGGGCCTGGCAGACATTGACGCAGAGACAACAACCTGGCTGCTCCACACCCGGCTTCAGATCTCACTATTCCTTTGGTTTTTGTTTCATTCGCAAGCAGAAGAAGATGAAGAAGAAGAAGAAGTCATGTCTATCGGCACGAGACGGTGGCGCAGCGGTAGAGTTGCTGCCTCACAGCGCCAGACACCCGGGTTTGATCCTGAGTGTCTTGAAGGGGTGTGGGATTTTTTTAATGTTAATTGGCCTCTGTAAAATTGTGGTGGAAAAACATTGAGCTAGTGTGGACGGGTGATCGATGGGGAGAGTGGACTCAGTGGCTTCTGTAAAATAGCCCCCTGGTGTGTAGGGATTACATTCGAAAGTGGGATAATATGGAACGGGTGATCAATGGTGGGCATGGGGTGGGAGATTGCAACCTTCATGTGGTCCACCCTGTTTCGATTAATGCAATCGACCCGACATGCACACACAAATAGATCAAATAGAACAAGATGACCGACAACTTTAGGCTGTGCACGCCATACGCAAGAAGAAGAACGGTGGACATGGTCTCAGGGGCCAAATTCTATGCGTTCCAGAGATGCTGCCTGACCCGCTGAGTCAGCATCTGTAGTTGGGTGGCACGGTGGCGCAACGGTAGAGTTGCTGCCTTACAGCACTTGCAGCGCCAGAGACCTGGATCCAATCCCGGGTGCTGTCTGTACGGAGTTTGCACGTTCTCCGCATGACCACGTCGGTTTTCTCCGACATCTTCGGTTTCCTCCCGCACTCCAGGAAACATAGAAACATAGAAATTAGGTTCAGGAGTAGGCCATTCAGCCCTTCGAGCCTGCACTGCCATTCAATATGATCATGGCTGATCATCCAACTCAGTATCCCGTACCTGCCTTCTCTCCATACCCCCTGATCCCTTTAGCCACAAGGGCCACATCTAACTCCCTCTTAAATATAGCCAATGAACTGGCCTCAAGTACCCTCTGTGCAGAGAGTTCCAGAGACCCACCACTCTCTGTGTGAAAAAAGTCCTTCTCATCTCGGTCCTATAGGATTTCCCCCTTATCCTTAAGCTGTGACCCCTTGTCCTGGACCTCCCCAACATCAGGAACAATCTTCCTGCATCTAGCCTGTCCAACCTCTTAAGAATTTTGTAAGTTTCTATAAGATCCGCTCTCAATCTCCTAAATCCTTGAGAGTATAAACCGAGTCTATGCAGTCTTTGTTCATAAGACAGTCCTGACATCCCAGGAATCAGTCTGGTGAACCTTCTCTGCACTCCCTCTATGGCAATAATGTCCTTCCTCAGATTTGGAGACCAGAACTGTACGCAATACTCCAGGCGTGGTCTCACCAAGACCCTATACAACTGAAGTAGAACCTCCCTGCTCCTATACTCAAATCCTTTTGCTATGAAAGCTAACATACCATTCGCTTTCTTCACTGCCTGCTGCACCTGCATGCCTACTTTCAATGGCTGGTGTACCATGACACCCAGGTCACGCTGCATCTCCCCTTTTCCTAATCGGCCACCATACAGAGGAGACGTACATGTATGTAGGTTAATTGGCTTGGTATAAATATAAAATTGTCCCTAGTGTGTGTAGTGGGTGTGCGGGGATCGCTGGTCGGTGTGGACTTGATGGGTTGAAGGGCCTGTTTCCCGGCTGCATCCCAAAAACTAAACTAACAAGCTCTTTGCTTCTACAGAAAGGGGAATAGGTGATGTCTCGGGTTGAGACCCTTCTTCAGACTCCTTGAGCAGTCTGTTTGCTAATCCGGGAAAATTTAATTTAAAAAAAACCCAATCTGCCGGAGTTCTCTGATCATTAGGGCAAGTTTGGACAGTGGACGGAGAGGGCACAGCTGTGACAATCCATGCGTGACAATGGCCCCGTAGTATTCCTTGCCAAGATTTCCTGGTGACTAATTGGCAGAGGGACAGAAGTGTCCAATGTTTGGGGCACAGCAAGGAGTCAATTCCTTCAAGAGAAAGGGAATCAAAGGTAAAAGGAAAATAAATTAAATAAAGGACTTTATCCATTCTGTGGCAGAAAGATTAGAATAGGCTGTGACCAGTGGGTCTGTCAGGACTGTGTTTAATGATAGCAGCTTTTCCAGCTATTGTGGATAGGAAACATTTGTTTTCTTTTAAGAAAAAAAAGTGCTGATATCCCAATAAAGAGGAGGAAGTGATTGGGGTGACTGTGAATGACTCCTGCAGTTTTAATGGAGCGACAAGCATTCTTCACAACATGGTCCCTTGCAGCGGCACAAAAACATGCTTTAATGAGTGGCGACTTGCAAGACAGCGTGATTCGAACAGTTTCTATAGTAACCTTTCTAAGGTTCTGCCAGTGAGTTTGGACCTCGCTAACTTCGGAGCCATCACGAGGTGTTTGATTTTCTCAAGTTGCGAAATAAGCAGCGAGCAACGATCGGGAGGGGTGGGAACATTGAAAAGCCCGGAGGAACAGGTGGACACAAGTGGGAAGTCGCTGAAGGAAATGATTAAACTGATTCTGTGAACCACACATTCGCCCCAGTTAAGGCACAGTTAGCGTCTGGCCACAAAGACTCGTTGGCTTCAGGTTAATGCTGGCTGCCTTATCAGCAGAGTTTTCAAGAGTTAAGTTGGCAGTCGCTTGCACAATCCCCCTGCAGTCCTGGAGTCTCGCAAGAAATGAAGGCTAATTTCCTGGAAAAATATGCAAGCGATCACCAGGAGAAAAATCACCGGCGCACAACAAAAGAAGTGTTCGCTTTCATGTCCCTTTAAACACTCGCCTCTTGTTAATGAAAAATATCGGCAGACGGAGAAGGGAAACTGCTGAGTAGAAGAGACAGTTGGAAGTGAACGTAGAAATATAGAAACTAGGTGCAGGAGTGGGCCATTCTGCCCTTCGAGCCAGGACCACCATTCAATATAATCATGGCTGATCATCCAGAATCAGTACTCCGTTTCTGCCCTCTCCCCATATCCCTTGATTCCGAAGTAGGACACCATCTTTTAGCTTGTTTCTGAGATACAGCGTGGAAACAGTCCCCTCGGCCCACCGCGTACGTGCTATCACCACGTACGCTAGTTCTATCCCGCACACAGGGGACAATTTACACATGTTAATTAACCTACAAACCAGCACATCTGTGGCACCCATCGTCTGGGGAAATGTCTTTGAGTTTTAGTTTAGTGATACAGTGCGGAAACTGTCGTAACTGTCACTGTATGTCATGTTGTACTTGTGGGCGGAGCACCAAGGCAAATTCCTTGTATGTGAATACTTGGCCAATAAACCTACTTACTTACTTACTTAAACAGGCCCTTCGGCCCATTCGGGATCACACCGAACGCAAATTCTATCCTACACACTGGGGACAATTTACCGAAGTCAATAAGCTACAAACCCACACGTCTTTGGAGTGTGGGAGGAAACCGGAGCGCCCGGAGAAAACCCACATGAAAACGAAGGAGAACGGACAAACTCTGCACCTGTAGACAGGATTGAACCTGGGTCTCTGGCACCGTGAGGCAGCAACTATACCGCTGCACCACCAGCTTCTGGGGAAATGTTCTATCTTATTTTTTAACAAAATTACATTTATTCAGCTATTTTAAAAAATATTTACACGTTGAACGATGACAAAACACTCACCACCATCACACCAGACTGTCAAATGTGGAACTAAATATCAAATGGCATTATTACAATCCTGATCTGGGAAGATGGTCAACTCCCTGCAATGCCCAGTGGTCCTGGAACTCACCCACAGTGCCAGTGGACATCACACATTCTCTTTCAAGGGATACACAGGCATGGCTGTAGCCCTGGAAAAGAGGCAGGCAGTCGCCTTTGGACAGAGCCCTCGTCTACCTGGCACCAACCGTGGCCCACGCATGGCCATCTTGGCCGGGCCCAGGAGCAAGCGTTCCAGGACATCTTCTAATCTACCTGCCGTTGGTATCATTCAGCGGATGAGAAAACAAATCCAAGGCTTTGGGTTTTTGCTCTTTTAAGGTTGATGAGCCAAAGCTCCTTTCAATTCTGTACAATTGAATTTGAATTTAACGAATTGGTGTACATTTGCTGGTTGAGTGCCATGGAGGTGTGTGAGTGGAGATCAGGCCATGATAAACATGTAACAGGAGACTGTATTACCCGGGCAGCACGGTGGCATAACTGTAGAGTTGCTGCTTTATAGACTCATGTTCAATCCTGACTACAGGAGCAGTCTGTGTGGAGTTTGCATGTTCACTCTGTGACCGTGTGGGTTTTCTCTGGGTGCATCGGTTTCCTCCCACAACGATGTGTGGGTTTGTAGGTTATTTGGCTTCGACACAAATTGTCCCTCGTGTGTAGGGTAGCGTTAGCGCACAGGGTGATTGCTGGTCGGCGCAGACCCGGTTGGGGGAAGGGCCTGCTTCCCCACTGTATCTCGAAACTAAACTAAACTAAATTAAACTAAATTATTATCTAGTTATAGTTTGCATTTTTACATATATACTCAACTTTCCTTTGTTGTTTATTACGTTTTACAGGGTACTATGTTAACGTATCTGTTGTGTCGTTGTGAAATGTTTCAAGTGTATGAAATAGAACTATGGGTGAATGATGGTCAGTGTGGACTCGATGGGCTGAAGGGCTTGTTTCCACGCTGTATAATTACCATCTCCACCTTATACAAACTAAAGGGCCTGTCGCACTTGGGCGTAATTTGCGCGTCATTTACGCGACATCAGTTACACGTCACGATGCGCATGCGCGATGCTCGCATGGCGCGTGGTGATGTAGGCAGTGACGCATGGTAGCGCGCGGTGCCCCAGAATTTTGGGAGTCACATAATCTTTGCGCACCACCTACGTGACGCGCAAATGACACCCGAGTGGGACAGCCCCTTAAGGATCCTACCTTCATTTCCAAGCGATTCCCAGCCTTTACCCACTTCAGCCAGTCAAATAAACCTTACCGCCCAATTACACATTTATCATAATCAAAAAGTGACACAGGAAGAAAACACACAAGGATCCGTTTGATTTTTTTTCAATTTTCAATGGCCATGTGATAAATGCCAACTATCTTGAGACTGAATAACCTTGGAGCAACGAGCCTTACCTCACAGAGAAATCAGCTTCCTAATAATCCTTATCAACCAGTATTTCACTCAGTGGTAACTCTCATTTGAAGGTTTCAAAGGGGATTCAAAGAACAGGTATATTCAAATGTCCATGCTGTTAACTAAATAAGAACTCAATATCATAACATTCATTCTTTAGTTAAATCCAGAGATACAGCATGGAAACAGGCCCTTCTGCCCACCGAGTCTGCACCGACCAGCGATCCCCGCACACTAACACTACCCTACACACTCACGAGGGACGGTTTTACATTCATACCAACCCAATTAACCTGCAAACCTGCACATATTTGGACTGATAATTAAACAGAAATTCTGCACAATATCTCACTTAATAAACAAGGGGCCTTTGTTTAAAGATATCACCTTACTAATAAACCACAGAAGATGAAGAATCTTCTAACTATCATTAAGCGCTAATGAAATGAGTGTAAGCTGTGTGAGGCGCGCTGTGCATTGTTCTTGGTAATGCCAAAAGGAAGAATCGCATCAATGCCGTGTCAGAGTGAGAGAAACACTGGCTTCAAAGGGTTGCTTCAAGAAAACAAAACCTGCCAAGAGCTCCTTGTTCAGCTGCCACCTTTACACAGAGTCTTCACAAGACTGGGTTTATGTTTATTTATAAATTGTAGGTGTAATTCATGTGTGTGAGAGTGCAGAAAGGGAGTGTTTAGTTTAGTTTGGAGGTACAGCGAGGAAACAGGCCTCCGAGTCCGCGCCGACCAGCGATCTCCCCGCTCTATGACTATTCTACATACACGAGGGACAAGTTACAATCTATACAAGCCTGTGTGTGTTTGGAGTGTGGGAGGAAACCGGAGAACCTGGAGAAAACCCACGCAGGTCACGGGGAGAACGTATAAGCTCCGTACAGTCAGCACCCATTGTCAGGATCGAACCCGGGTCCCTGGCGCTGTGAGGCAGCAACTCTACCGCTGCGCCACAGTGCTGCTCAATTATTTTACCACAGAAGGTGTTACCCATCCAGCTCTTGGACGTTATCATAGCCACACATTATACTAAAGCATATACTCACTCAATACGCCCCACAGGTAGGATCACACGTGCATGCACTCACACATCACGCCACACATAACACACATACACCACACTGCACATGTATTAAGGCACAGCACACTAGACGTGTTCACACTCACACTGACATTACACACACGGTACACCACACCACAAGCACACACTCACACACTGCACCAGACACATGTACACACTAACCACACCATCACTTTCACACACCGTACCCTTGCTTTCACGCATCACTCACACACACGCACACACATGCACTCACACACTCACTCACACACTCACACACTCACACACACTCACACACTCACTCACACACTCACAATCACACTAGCACTGACACTCACACTCGCACACACTCACTCATACACACGTACACTTACACACTCACACACTCACTCAAACTCACACACACTCACACACTCACAATCACACTCGCACTGACACTCACATTCGCACACACTCACTCACACACTCATGATCACTCTTGCACTCACACTCGCATGCACACAAACACACACACACTCACATTCACAATCACACTCGCACTCACATTTGCACACACACACGCTTGCACACACTCACAATCATACTCGCACCCACACACATACTCACACTCACACACACAAACACACACACACATACTCACACTTACACACACACATGTGCAAACATACACACACACTCACGATCATACTCACACTCACACTTGCACACACGCAAACACACTCACACTTGCACGCACACTCACAATCACACTCACACACACGCGCATACACACACATAAACACGTACTCACGTACACACTCACGATCACACTTGCACTCACACTAACACACATGCGCGTGTGCACACGCATGCACACACAAACACACACTCGTACACACTCTCAATCACACACACACAAACATACACTCACTCATATACTGACGATCACACGCACTCATGAGCGCACACACACACACACACACACACACACACACACACACACACACACACACACACACACACACACACACACACACACACACACACACACACACACACACACACACACACACACGCTCTAACAGCATCCCACTCATTCTGGCACACACACACACCACAGACTACCCCCACATGCTCACTTCATGCACATTCTCATTTTAACTGGACTTTTGAGTCGGGTCTCGGTCAGATTCCTGACGAGGTTTTATGCTCTGCATGCCTCAGCCGCCAATATCCCCTTGCTGTGTGTGTGTGTGTGTGTGTGTGTGTGTGTGTGTGTGTGTGTGTGTGTGTGTGTGTGTGTGTGTGTGTGTGTGTGTGTGTGTGTGTGTGTGCGTGCGTGCGTGCGTGCGTGCGTGCGTGCGTGTGTGTGTGTGTGTGTGCTGAAGCATCACCGCTTGACACCCACCGCCACCCTCTACATGATCGCCGGCAATTCCACAACTCCGCAGTTTAATTTCCCTTTCCTTGTAATTCGAAGCTTTTTTTTTTTAATTTTCTCCACGCAGTTTGCAAGTTGAGCGGCTCCATAATCATAATAGCACTCCTCTCCCCGAGTCGAGATCAGGTTTATATATAGCTCATTTGTTGTGTTGTATGAACGTGTCGGAATTGATTGATTTTGTATTTTTTTCTACTTATAATAATGTTTATTCAATAAAATTAAAATGGAGAGCTCTGCTGTGCTCGCTGAGACTATAATCTCCGAGTCTATAAGGCTCGAGGCAACAGCAAAAATCATTTATTTTCCCTTCCCCTCTCTCAGAAGCGGAGTGGAAACATATAACACATCGGCACTGCTTTCCACCGCTGACCTGGGTGGCTTGCTACATCATCTTGACATGTAATTATCCTAACTCTTCTTAATCATTTTACCCAAGATTAATTGTGGAAGACAACAGTGACAAAAGTGTAGACCCGGCCTTTTGAGTGGAAAGCCCTCGTTCTGTTCAATACTTGCCTGGTTGAATCAATTAATAAACTTCACTGAAAGGGAAGCAAGATTTTATTTATTTTTTCCATGGGGAGGGAGTGGGGGGGAGCTAGTCAGTGTCACGGTTGACTGGGTGTGGGGTGGGGGAAGGGGTGTGTGGCTGAATAGATTCTTCAGGGAATTCATTGTACAATCTGCATAAGAAAGCTCGGTTTATACTTGCTAGGTGCCGGTCTGTTGAATGTGCTCAGAGACCCAGATATCTGTTGAAGCACACAGCCTGTGTGTGTGTGTGTGTGTGTGTGTGTGTGTGTGTGTGTGTGTGTGTGTGTGTGTGTGTGTGTGTGTGTGTGTGTGTGTGTGTGTGTGTGTGTGTGTGTGTGTGTGTGTGTGTGCGTATGCGTATGCGTGTGGGTGTAGGTGTGTGTGTATGTGTGTGGGTGTAGGTGTGTGTGTATGTGTGGGTGGTGTGTCACGTGGGTGTAGGTGTATATGCGGGTGTTTGTGGAAGTGCGTGTGTGTGTTCACTTGTGTGTGTGTGTGTGTGTGTGTGTGTGTGTGTGTGTGTGTGTTCACTTGTGTGTGTGTGTGTGTGTGTGTGTGTGTGTGTGTGTGTGTGTGTGTGTGTGTAAGTGTGGGTGTGTGTTAACGTGGGTGTGGCCGTGTGTGTGTGTGCATGTGTGTGTGTGTATGTGTACACATGTGTGTGTGTGTGGGGGGGGGGTGGTGTGTGTGTGTATGTCTGTGTGTGTGTGTGTGTGCGTGTGTGTGTGCGTGTGTGTGTGTGTGTGTGTGGTGTGCATGTGGCTGTGGTCGTGTGTGTATCTGTGTGTGTATGTGTATGTGTACACATGTGTGTGTGTGTGTGTGTGTGTGTGTGTGTGTGTGTGTGTGTGTGTGTGTGTGTGTGTGTGTGTGTGTGTGCATGTGTATGTGCGTGTGCGCATCTGTGTGTGGGTGCGTGTGTATATGCGTGTGTTTGTGTAAGCTCGTGTTCACTTGTGTGTGTGTGTGTGTGTGTGTGTGTGTGTGTGTGTGCACAATCTGTCCTTTTCAACCTCATTGTCCTCACTTCTCTCCATAACCTCTGAAACCCTCACTAATCACGAATCTGTCAATCTCTGCCTTCAAAAAATCCGTATGTGTTCACATGTGTGTGTGTGTTTTAGTTTTGTTGAGATGCAGCGTGGAAACAAACCCTTCGGCCCACCGAGCCCACGCCGACCGACCACCGATCACCTATACACTAGTTCTATTCTACACACTAGGGGACAGTTTACAGAAGCCAATTAGCCTAGAAACCTGCATGTCTTTGGAGTGTGGGAGAAATCCCACGTGGTCACGGGGAGAACGTACAAACTCCATGCAGATAGCACCCGTGGTCAGGATTGAACCCGGGTCTAAGGCGCTGTAAGGCAGCAACTCTACCGCTGCGCCACCGTGCCACCCTGTGCGTGTTCTATATATCACTAATTCCCACACCAATTCCATCTGTAATCAGCTCCTGTGTGTGGGCCAGTGGTAGAATCTGGCGAGAGTTATGTGTGTGTGTGTGTGTGTGTGTGTGTGTGTGTGTGTGTGTGTGTGTGTGTGTGTGTGTGTGTGTGTCTGTCTGTCTGTGTGTGTGTGTGTGTGTGTGTCTGTGTGTGCGTGTGTGTGTGTGTGCGTGTGTGTGTGTCTGTGTGTGTGTGTGTCTGTGTGTCTGAGTGTGTCTGTGTATGTCTGTGTATGTGTGTGTGTGCGCGTGTGTGTGTCTGTGCTTGCGTGTGTCTGTGTGCATGTATGTGTCACTGTGTCTGTGCGCGTGTGTGTGTATGTGTGCGCACGTGTGTATGTGCATGTGTGTGCGTGTGTCTGTGAGTGCTGGCGTGTGTGTGCGTGCATATGTCTGTGTGCGTGTGTGCGTGCGTGTGTCTGTGTGCGTGTGTGTGCGTGCGTATGTCTGTGCATGTGTGTGCGTGTGTCTGTGTGCATGTGCGTGCGTGTGTGTGCGTGCGTATGTCTGTGTGTATGTGTGCGTGTGTGTGTGCGTATGCGTGTGTGTGTGCGCGTGTATGTAGAAACTAAACCCGAAACGGTTTCACTTTTTTTCCCTTCGCTAAATTCAACTAATTTAGAAGTATATAAAATTATGCGAGGCTGATAGGGTAGGCAGTCAGGATGGTAAAATCAAATTTTGGAGGGTACAGCCTTAAGGTGAGAGAGACAAAGTTCAATGGAGATGTGCAGGGCAAATTTGTTTCATGCCTGTAACACGCTGCCAGGGTGGTGGTTGAGACAGATATGATAGTGACATTTAAGAGGCTTTTGGATAGGCACATGGATAAACAGGGAATGGAGGTACATGGATTATGTGTAGGCAGATAAGAGTCTTAGCATCATGTTCGAAACCGATATTGTCGGCCTAAGGACCTGTTCTGGTGCTGTGTTGTTCTATGTTCTATGTTCGATTACGTATGATCTATGATCTATATTTTGTTCTATAGAAACATAGAAACATAGAAAATAGGTGCAGAAGGAGGCCATTCGGCCCTTCGAGCCAGCACTGCCATTCATTGTGATCATGGCTGATCGTCCTTTATCAATAACCCGTGCCTGCCTTCACCCCATATCCCTTGACTCCACTAGCCCCTAGAGCTCTATCTAACTCTCTCTTAAATCCATCCAGTGATTTGGCCTCCACTGCCCTCTGTGGCAGGGAATTCCATAAATTCACAACTCTCTGGGTGAAAAAGTTTTTTCTCACCTCAGTCTTAAATGACCACCCCTTTATTCTAAGACTGTGGCCCCTGGTTCTGGACTCGCCCAACATTGGGAACATTTTTCCTGCATCTAGCTTGTCCAGTCCTTTTATAATGTTATATGTTTTATTAAGATCCCCCTCATCCTTCTGAAATCCAGTGAATACAAGTCTAGTCTTTTCAATCTTTCCTCAAATGACAGTCCCGCCATCCCAGGGATCAATCTCGTGTTCTATGTTCTATGATCTATGCCCTTCACTGTGTTGAACCATCACTCTATTCACTTTATTTCCCAACTTACTCCATCCATAATACAGCAAGCACATTAATCTGCCTCTGAAGAAGGTCCCAACTGGAAACATCACCCATCCATGTTTTCCAGAGATGCTGCATGACCTGCTAAATCACTCCAGCACTTTGCGTCTTTCTTTTTTGTAAACCAACATCTGCAGTTCCTTGCTCCAAACTAATCTGACTGTTGCAGCAATGGTGGATTGATAAAGAATTGGGGAGTCCTGTTTTTCCTCCTTTTTGTCTCAATGACCTCTTTAGGGGCTTGAGGTTTGCCCAGATGCAATGGACTGTGCTTTTGGACTCCACTCAAGACATTCTCACTCTTTTTTGAGAGATTGGTAGATGCAATTAGGCAGGCTAAATGAAGATCACAGCTCATTCTAGCCTGACCAGAACTCAAACATCACATGTTGGGCATTTTCCAGCAAAAGAAACAATGGTTCATAGAGTCATAACAGCGTGGCCCTTTGGCCCAACTTGCCCACACCGACCAACATGTCCCAACTACACTAGTCCCACCTTCCCATGTCTGGCACACATCCCTCTAAACCTGTCATAGAGACACTAAGCACACAAACAGGCCGTCCGTCCCAACTAATCCCTATTGATCAATCTAAGCTAGACCCATTTACCCACATTTGGCCCATATCCCTTTAAACCTTTCCTCTCCATGTATCTGTCCAAGTGTATTTTAAAGGCTGTCATAGTACCTGCCTCAACTACCCCCTCTGGCCGCTCATTCTATATACCTACCACACCCTGAGTGAATAAGTCCAGGTGGATGGAGGGCAAGGAGCATTGATAGGAATGCAAGAGGCAAAGAGGGGTAGTGGTGGAGCAGCTGCCTTACAGCACCAGAGATCCGGGTTCGATCCTGACCACGGGTGCTGTCCGTACGGCGTTTGTACGTTCTCCCCGTGACCTGCGTAGGATCGTTGGCTTCCTCCCACACTCCAAAACACGTAGGTTAATTGGCTTGGTATAAATGTAAATTGTTCCTAGTGTGTGTAGGATAGTGTAAGTGTGCGGGGATCGCTGGTCGGAGCAGACTGGTCGGGCCGAAGGGCCTGTTTCCACATTGTATCTCTAAACTAAACTAAACTAAACTAAGCTAAACTAAACTAAAGGCACTGAACTTTAAAAGTAAGGGTGAGATTGTTGACAAGCCAGGAGGTATCTGTGATCACTATGCTACCTGAGCTACCTTGCTATCTTAAGTATCTCGGCATATTATTAAAATGGTTTCAGTTTTGCGACTGCAATGAACCTGATAGAAGGTATAAAGTTACACTATAATTATGTTGCTGCACCTAGTGTTAAAGAACCTTTATGAACTCAGTCGCAATGTGGTTGAGGGGATCCAAAATGCCATTGCTTTTGAACACAAGCCTCTCCTCTTACGCAACAAGGATAAATAATAAGAATTATTGTCTCACAAAGCATTGCTTCCAAATTATCCTATGCACATAGGCTGCAATCAATAATCCAGTCATTAGAAAACCATCAACAGAACTGAGAAGATGACAGGAGAGATTGCATCGGTACAAACAGTCTTTGCCAACAACAGTACAGAATCCAATTTAACCCAATGTCCTCAACATTTCACAACAGCCAAATGTTGGTGGCTCTCTGAATCGTTCCCGGTTATTCCAGTCAGGCTTCCAGTCTGACCTTTAGCCATAGGGTGGTGAATCTGTAGAATTCTTTGCCACAGGAGAATGGGGTTAGGAGGGAGAGATAGATCAGCCATGATTCAATGGCAGAGTAGACTTAATGGGCTGGATGGCTTAATTCTGCTCCTATCACTTATGAGTACTTCACAATCCAAGCTATAGCTGCTAATTGCAAGGGACCCTGCCTCTCATGTCTTCACTCTCAATACTGATCTCCTCAGTGAGTTTAATTTACTTTACTTTAGAGATACAGCACAGGAACAGGCCCTTCGGCCCAATGAGTCCACGTTGACCATCGATCACCCCATACTCTAACGGCCCTGTCCCACTGTACGAGTTCATTCAAGAGCTCTCCCGAGTTTTAAAAAAAATCAAACTCGTGGAACCACGTAGAATGTACGTAGCGGGTACATCGGAGCTCGGGGACGTCTCTTAGCGGCCCGTAACGCTAACGGCAGGTACTCGGGAAACGCTGTAAGCTCGGGAAGACTCGTGAAGATTTTTCAACATGTTGAAAAATGTCCACGAGAGCCCCAAGTACCTATGAGTGGCCATTAACGTAAATCTCCGAGTTCGAATCAGTGCAAACTCGGGAGAGCTCTTGGATGAACTCGTACAGTGGGACAGAGCCATAACACTATCCTACGCACTAGGGACAATTTACAACTTTAACCGAAGCCAATGATAGGGAGTCACTAATTATGTTTTTCTTCCATTCAGAATCAATTTTCCTGTTGAAAGTTTTGTGCCATTGAGCGGACCTCTTTTGGTCATTTTTCTTGGACGATGCCGCAACGGTAGAGCCGCTGCCTCACGGTGCCACGGACCCGACTACGTTTGATCCTGACTACGGGTGCTGCCTGTGTGGAGTTTGCACCTCCTCCCCGTCACTGCGTGGGGCTCTTCCAGGTGTTCCGGTTTCCTCACACACTCCAAAGACGTGCGGGCGTGTCTGCAGGTTAATTGGCTTCTGTGCATTATCCCCAGTGTGTGAACGGGTCATAACTGGTCAGCATGGACTCGGTGGGCCGAAGGGCCTGTTTCCATGCTGTATTTCTAAACTAAAGTCAACTAAATAGACAGTGAGGGTAACTAATGCGATGTAACATTTTACACATTGGGTTGTTGTCAATTAGCACTATCTTTACACTTATTGTCACTGCTCCAATAATCTGAAAATGACCTGTAAAGCCCCGTGGCAGAGATTGCAGAACAAAATGTTTGTTCATTTACTTTGATATGAAATTAAGGAGAAAATGTGCAATTTTTATATGAAATGATTTACACAACACATGATACAATCCTCCAATACCCAAAGGGTTAAAGCACTTAGAACATAGAACTGTTCAAGAGCAAGCCATTTGGCCCACAATGTCTGATGCCAAGACCACCTGAGCATAATCAATGTCCCTCCATTCCCTACATGTCTAAAGGTCTCTTAAACACCACTATAAGACCCTATCTTCAGTCAGATTTCACTGGAGTTTGTCTAGTACTAAACCCTTTATCCCTTATCTGTACACGGAGGACGGCTCGATTGTACGCAACAAAGAGCTTTTTGTTGGACACGTGACAATAAACTAAATTAAAATATAATTTAGAATGAAACTAAACCCATGAGAGCACGATCCAGGCACTCACCACTCTGTGTAAAGATGTTTGAGAAGGAACAGCAGCTGCTGGAGAAGCGAAGGTAGACAAAAATGCTGGAGAAACTCAGCGGGTGAGGCAGCATCTATGGAGCGAAGGAAATAGGCAACGTTTCGGGTCGAGACCCTTCTTCAGACTTCTTCTTCAGAGTTTGAAGAAAGGTCTCGATCCGAAACGTCACCTATTTCCTTCATTCCATAGATGCTGCCTCACCCGCTGAGTTTCTCCAGCATTTTTGTCTACTCTGTGTAAAGAAGTTGTCCGCATCTCGTTTAAACTTTTCCCCTCTCACCATAAAACTATGCCGTTCTTCCATCCTTGGGAAAATGGCCTGGCTGTCCAACCTATTTATGTCTCTCACAATCTTACATATTTCTATCAGGAGATCATATAACACTTGGACAACCCTCTTTATATTCTATCCCTTAAATAGTAACCTTAATATTACAGTCATAGGAGTCAAACAGTGTGGAAACAGGCCCTTCAGCCCAACTTGCCCACACCGGCCAACATATCCTATCTACTAGTCCCACCTGCCTGCGTTTGGCCCATATCCCTCCAAACCTGTCCAATCCACATACCTGTCTAATTGTTTCATAAATGTTATAACAATCCCTGCCTCAATTATCTCCTCTGGCAGCTTGTTCCATAAACCCACCACCCTTTGTGTGAAAAAGTTACCCCTCAGATTCCTATTAAATCTTCCCCCCTCACCTTAAACCTATGTCCCCTGCTTGATGATTCCCCTACTTTGGGCAAGAGACTTTGTACATTTACCCGAGCTGTTCCTCTCATGATTTTATACATAAATATGTAAAAATGTTCACAAATATATGACACGTTATATGACTTAAACAGCACTCCCGGTTTTCCCTGTTGAACCAAGGGTCACATCAACCAATCATAATTGTCTCCTCACCGACACTGGGCATTCAGTTCACTCCCTTAAAATGTACGAAGGAAATATTTCCTTGGAATGAAAAGCATCACCATATTCCATCTTCTGCTTCCAAACAGAAAGCACTCTGCTTCCAAGATGGTGCTCAACCCAGGCGACTATTTGTGTGGTAGCCACAGAAGCAGATCAACAATCACATATTACGATTAAAATCTCTCTTCCCACAGCGACATTTCTGAGCCCTCAGTATGTAAGAAATATGTTTACATATACTGTTGTGCTGCAGCAAGTAAGAATATTCATTGTTCTATCTGGGACATATGACAATAAAACACTCTTGACTATCCCTGATCGGACTATCCCTGACCAGTGGCTCAGCACTTCAACTCCCCCTCCCATTCCGTATCCGACCTCTCAGTCCTGGGCCTCCTCCATGGCCAGAGTGAGCAACACCGCAAGTTGGAGGAACAGCACCTCATATTCCGCTTGGGGAGTCTGCATCCTCTGGGCTTAAACATTGAATGTTCTCAATTCTGTTAACCCTGGCTGCCTCCTCCCCTTCCCACCTCTCCCTCAGCCCTCGGGCCCTGGCATTCCTTCTCTCTCTATCTCTCCCCCACACAAGTCGCACTAGCTTCTCATTTTCACACAGCTTACAATGGCCTGTTTCCTTTATCATCGATACTTTTTTGCATATCTTTCATTCATTGTTCTTTATCTCTCCACATCACCGTCTATATCTCTCGTTTCCCTGATCCCTGACCAGTCTGAAGAAGGGTCTCGACCCGAAACGTCGCCTGTCTCCTTCGCTCCTTAGATGCTGCTGCACCCGGTGAGTTTCTCCAGCTTTTTGTGTAACCCCTGATCGGACTTTGCTGGCTCTACCTTGCTCTAAATGTTATTCCCCTAACGTGTATCTACACACTGTAAATGGCTCGATTGTAATCATGTATTGTCTTTCCGCTGACTGGTTAGCAACAGCAAAAGCTTTTCACTGTACCTCGGTGCACGTAATAATGAACTAAACTAAAACAGTACATAGCAGTCTGAAGAAAGGCCTCAACCCGAAACATCACCCATTCCTCCTCTCCAGAGATGCTGCCTGCCCCGCTGAGTTACTCCAGCATTTTGTGTCCATCTGAACTAAACCATCCACAGATAACAACCACAAGGTGGGTCTGAAGAAGGGTCTCGACCCGAAACGTCACCCATTCCTTCTCTCCAGAGATGCTGCCTGTCCCGCTGAGTTACCCCAGCATTTTGTGTCTATCTTCGATTTAAACCAGCATCTGCAGTTCCTTCCTACACAAGATGGGCTGTGTCCGTCGACCATGAGTAGAAGAGCATTTAGAGGCATTGGTACCATTACTGAAGTCATTACTCAACGCAAACCATGCGGACCTAATGACCAACACCTCGCCAAGGATCACGTTACACCAACCTGATCGCGGCACCGAATTCCACAATAAACATTAAACCCCATCTGCAGACTAGCCCAAGCCAACAGCCTAGACCGCGTGTAAACTAGAAGATGATTAGAGAGCAGATGGGTAGCACACGGCTGCCGTGCCAGAAACACTAGCTGTCCTACAGGTGACAGCACAAAGAGCTGGATCGGGTTTCCTCCTCACCTTCATCTCGTTTCCTTTTGGCCTCGCCATTCGATCGTGGAATGCCCAGAATCCCGTTGATGGAGTAGGATCCCACGGGATCATTGGACGCCGAGGATACGGGCGGAGAGTTTGTACTGGGGACTGAAAGAAATCAATTAAATGTTATTGTTTTAAAACAGTCGCCCTTTCTCAGCATCTCTACAGTTTTGCTCATTATTTTCTACAGCAGTGCTTTGCAAACTTTGACTAACATTTTCTAATGAGATAAAGCACTGGTCCCGACCCAAAGTGTCACCCATCCTTATACTCCAGAGATGCTGCCAGACCCGCTGAGTTACTACAGCATTTTGTGTACATCTTTGGTAAACAGCCAAGAAATACTTATTGGCAAACTTAAATATTACTATTAAGTACAACTTTCAGCTTCTCAACCTGCCAGAGGTTTGTTAGTTTAGTTTAGTGCAGAGATACAGCAAGTGAACAAGCCCTGCAGCATGCCTTGGACAAAACAGATGAATTACAGCGCCAGAGACACGGGTTCGAACCTGACTACGGGTGCTGTGTGTACGGAGTTTGCACATTCTCTCTGTGACCTGCGTGGGTTTTCTCCGGGTGCTCTGGTTTCCTCCCACACTCCAGAAACGTACGCGTTTGTAGGTTAATTGTCGGTAAAAATATTGTAAATTGTCACTAGTGAGTGTAGGATAGTGCCAGTGTTTGGGGATCGCTGGTCGGCGCGGACTCAGTGGGCTGAAGGGCCTGTTTCCGCGCGGTATCTCCAAAGTCTAACAACACCGCCTAGACTAATGCCGCAATAATTATGCATGAATTATGCTGTAATTTACAAGTGATAATTTTGAAACTTTTCAAGAAATACAATTTAGTGAAACTATGAGCGCTTTTTGAGAGTGGTTCAGTGGAGTACACGGCAGAACAGCCGCCTGTAAGATCATAAGTGATAGGAGCAGAATTAGGACATTGGGCCCATCAAGGCTGCTCTGCCATTCAATCATGGTTTATCTATTTCTCCTAACTCCAATCTCCTGCCTTCTCCCCATAACCTCTGACACCAATACTAATCAACATGTCAAGTACGTACTGGTGCAGCATGGAAACAGGCCCTTCAGCCCAACTTGTCCACATCAACCAACATATCCCTTCTACATTTGTCCCACTTGCCTGCATTTGGCCCATATCCCTCGAAACCCTTTCCTATCCATGTACCTGGCTAAATTAACCTATCCATGTTTCCCAGGGTTGCTACCTGACCCGCTGAGTTACTCCTGTACTGCGTGTCTTTTTGTTTGTAAACCAGCATTTGCAGTTCCTAGTTCCTACTAGATAGGAGTGCATCCCTATAACACTCAGCCAATCCAGTCGGGAATGTGAGTTTCCATTCACTGTGATGTGATATTTTAGTTTGCTTTAGTTTGGAGGTACAGCGCAGAAACTGGCCCTTCGGCCCATCGAGTACGCACCGACCAACGATCCCCGCACATTAACGCTATCCAACACAAGGGCCATTTTGTACATTTATACCAATCCAATTAACCTACAGACCTGTATGTCTTTGGAGTGTGGGAGGAATCCAAAGGTCACGGGGAGAACATACAAACTCCATACACGTAGCAGCCATTCTCAGGATCGAACCCGTGCCTCTGGCGCTATCAGGCAGCAACTCTACTGTGCGCCACCGCGCCGCCCTTTAGCTAATTAAGCAAATGAGTTAATTGAGTATTTCATGCATTTGTCCAAGTTTGCGAGGCTGGGGGGGTGGGGATTGAGATAGATAAGGAGGTTGGTCGGGAGTTGGGGGGTGGGGAGGTGGGGGGGGGGGGGGGGGGGATGATTTGCCCAGTCCTGATTGTTAACTAGTGATGAACATTATAAGATGTACAAGGGCTGCATGGTGGCGCAGCGGTAGAGTTGCTGCCTTACAGCGCCAGAGGCATGCGTTTAGCCAATAGACAATAGACAATAGACAATAGGTGCAGGAGTCGGCCATTCGGCCCTTCGAGCCAGCACCACCATTTAATGTGATCATGGCTGATCATCCCCAATCAGTACCCTGTTCCTGCCTTCTCCCCATTTCCCCTGACTCCGCTATTTTGAAGAGCCCTATCTAGCTCTCTCTTGAAAGCATATGATCCTGACTACGGATGCTTGTCTGTACTGATCTTATACATTCTCCCCATGACCTGTGTGGGTTTAATCTCCGAGATCTTCGATTTCCTCCCACACTCCAAAGACGTACATATCTGTGGGTTAATTGGCTTAGTATAAATGTAAATGTCCCCGGTGCGTCGGGTAGCATTAATGTGCGGGGATCACTGTTCGGCGGGCCTGTTTCCGTGCTGTATCTCTAAACTCAACTGAAGGTGCTCGGAGGGCTGTTTCTGCAGGAGGATAGGGGTGGATTCAGCTGTGATACCTTACAGGGATGAAGAGCCGGCCAATACTCACTGTCAAGACACAGACGTGAATAAAGGCCACTTGAGCAAGGTATCGGTGGCAAGCTGGTTCCCCACAGATCTCCAGCCCAGTGAGATGAAGCATCTGGCGGGAATGGGGGAGACAAAATTAGGAGACGAAACAACAAAAAAATCGCAAAATTATAACTCATAAGGAAGTGGACATTATCAGGTGGCACATTGGAACTCTGACAATGGAATTGGAAAAATAATGTAATTATTAGACTCGGTGTGCAGGGGTAGGGCAAATTACATGGTGCTTGGTTTCAGAGAAATGACCAGCTTTGCTCGATGCAGTGATTCTTCATCGAATCACATTAAAACTAGCAGAGTGCATTCAGGTCATTGGCCTATGTTCATGGGTCAAGCAATTTTCTCTCTGCAGCTGCAATCACATGAGTTTTGAAAGATTTGTCCTGTGTCATGCAGAAAGATGTATTGCTCAGTTTAGTTTAGAGATGCAGCGTGGAAACTGGCCCTTCAGCCCACCGAGTCCCACGCTGACTAGCGACCAACCCGTACATTAGCACTATCCTACGTTGAATTCTATAATGTGTTGTGTCACTTTTCTTATTTTGAATTTTTCTATGGATGTACGGAAACTTAATTATTTATTGTATGTAAAGCACTTTGGTTTCAATGTGAGTTGATTTAAACGTGCTGTATAAATAAAATGTTCTTACTTACGTACTTACGTACTAGGGACAATCTACAATTTTTTTACCAAAGCCAATTAACCTACAAACCTGTATGTTTTTGAAGAGTTTAGAAGGATGAGAGGGAATCTCATTGAAACATATAAGATTGTTAAGGGCTTGGACACGCTAGAGGCAGGAAACATGTTCCTGATGTTGGGGGAGTCCAGAACCAAGGGCCACAGTTTAAGAATAGGGAGTAAGCCATTTAGAACGGAGATGAGGAAACATTTTTTTCTCACAGAGAATGGTGAGTCTGTGGAATTCTCCGCCTCAGAAGGCGCTTGAGGCTGTTTCTCTGGATGCTTTCAAGAGAGAGCTAGATAGGGCTGTTACAGATAGCGGAATCAGGGGATATAAGGAGAAGGCAGGAACGGGGTACTGATTGGGGATGATCAACCATGATCACATTGAATGGCAGTGCTGGCTCGAAGGGCCAAATGGCCTACTCCTGCACCTATTGTCTATTGTCTATTGTCTATTGTCTAAGTGTGGGAGCACCCGGAGAAAACCCACGTGGTCACGGGGAGAACGTACAAACTCCGTACAGACAGCACCCGCAGTCAGGTTCGAACCTTGGTCTCTGGCGCTGTAAGGCAGCAACTCCACCGTTCGCCACAGTGCTGCCCTAACTTGTAGGTGCATGTGTATGTGCATGTGTATGTGCATGCGTTTCTGTATGTGTATGTGCATGTTTGTGTATGTGTTTGTGTATGTGCATGTGCATGTTTATGTGCATATGTATGTGCATGTGCATGTGTTTGTACATGTGTATGTGCATATGTATGTGCATGTGCATGTGTATGTGTATGTGCATGTGTTTGTGCATGTGCATGTGTATGTGCATGTGTTTGTGCATGTGTATGTGCATGTGTATCCGCATGTGTTTGTGTATGTGCATGTGTATGTGCATATGTATGTGCATGTGTATGTGCATGTGTATGTGCATGTGTATGTGCATGTGTTTGTGCATGTGTATGTGTATGTGCATGTGTATGTGCATGTG
>OY740818.1:7612355-7633088 GCA_963514005.1 Raja brachyura
CAATTAGCCTACAAGCCTGTACGCCTTGGGAATGTGGGAGGAAACCCAAGCACCCGGGGAAAACCCACGTGTTCACAAGGAGAACGTGCAAATTCCGTACAGATAGCACCCGTGGTCAGGATTGAAACCGGGTCTCTGACGCTGTGAGGCAGCAGCTCTACCATTGCGCCATCGAGATTTTGACGCACAGTGGCGCAGCGGTAGAGTTGCTGCCTCACAGCGCCAGAGACCCGGGTTCCATTCTGACCACAGGTTCAGCCTGTGTGGAGTTTGAACGTTCTCCCTGTGACTATATGGGCTTCCTCTGGGTGTTCAAATCAGAGGAGCAGAATTAGGCCATTCCACCCATCGAGTCTACCCCGCCATTCTATCCTGTCTGATCGATCTTTCCCTCTCAACCCCATTCTCCTGGCCTTCTCCTCATAACCTTTGACACCCGTACTAATCACGAATCTCCACTTTAAAAATACCCAATGACTCGGCCTCCACAGCCATCTGTGGCAATGAATTCCACAGATTCACCGCCCTCTGATTTCCTCCCACGTCCCAAAGACGTGCGGGTTTGTAGGTCAATTGGCCCTCTGTAAATTATTGCCAGTGGTCAGCATGGACTCGGTGGGCTGAAGGGCCTATTTCCATGGTGTTTCTCTAGGCTGGACTAAACCATACCAAAGAATCCTGGAATTATACTATTGCAGGAAAAAAGTCAATTTGGCCTATTGTAACATTGCCAAAACTAACTCAGTTCCCCCTCTTTCCTCTAACCCGCTATCCCCATAGATATATTTTTTCTCCTGTATATTACCAAGTTTCATAAGATCAAGTGATAGGATCAGAATTAGGCCATTCTGCCCATCAAGTCTACTCTGCCATTCAATCATGGCTGATCTATCTCTCCCTCCTAACCCCATTCTCCTGCCTTCTCCCCATAACCTCAGACACCTGTACTAATCAAGAATCTATCTATTTCTGCCTTAAAAATATCCACTGACTTGGCCTCCACTGCCTTCTGTGGCAAAGAATTCCACAGATTCACCACCCTCTGACTAAAGAAATTCCTCCTCATCTCCTTCCTAAAGGAATGTCCTTTAATTCTGAGGCTATGACCTCTGGTCCTGGACTCTCCCACTAGTGGAAACATCCTCTCCACATCCACTCTATCCAGGCCTTTCACTATGCACTACATTTCAATGAGGTCCAACCCTCATTCTTGTAAACTCCAGCAAGTACAGGCCCAGTGCCGTCAAAAGCTCGTCATGTCTTAACCTACTTATTCCTGGGATTATATTTGTAAACTTCCCCTGGATCCTATCCAGAGCCAGCACATCCTTCCTCAGATATGGGGTCCATAATTGCTCACAATATTACAAATGCGGCCCAACCAGTGCCTTATAGAACCTCAGCATTACATCTCTGTTTATAAGCCCTCTCGATATAAATGCTAACATTGAGTTTGCTTTCTTTACTACCATTTCGATTTGCAGATTATATTTTTGGGAATCCAAAATCTCTTTGCACTTGTGATTTCTGGATTTTCACCCCATTGAGAAAATAGTCTACGCCTTTATTCCTACTACCAAAATGCATGACTCCACACTTTGCTGCACTATGTTCCATCTGCCACTTCTCTGCCCACTCTCCCAACCTGTCCAAGTCCTTCTGCAGAGTCCCCTGCTTTCTCTACACTACCCCTCACCTATTTCCATATCATCCTCAAACCTGGCCACAAAGCCTTCAATCCCCTCGTCCAAGTCATTAATATACAACGTGAAGAGTAGCGGCCCGTGCACCGAGCCCTGAGGAACTGCGCTAGTCACTGGCAGCCAACCAGAAAAAGCCCCCTTTATTGCCACTCTTTGCATTCTGCCATCCAGCCAACCTGCTATCCATGCTAGTATCTGCCCTTTGATACAATGGGCTCTCTTCTTCCTTAGCAGCCTCACGTGTGGCACCTTATTAAAGGCTTTCTGAAAATCTAGGTGGACAACATCTACTTGCCTTCTTTTGTCTGTCCTGCTATTTACTTCTTCAAGGAATTCTAGATGCAGATTAATTCTTTACAAGATTTAATCTTCAGCTTCTACCCTTCAACGCAATACATTCAAAACATAACAACTGACTGCATAAATAAAGATTACTTTCTTGCCAGCTGGATCAGTGGCACGGCGGCAGAGACCCAGGTTCGATCCTGACTATGGGTGCAGACCGTACGGGGTTTGTACTTTCTCCCTGTGACCAATCTGAAGAAGGGTCCCGATCCGACACTTCACCTATTCCTTTTCTCCAGAGATGCTGCCTGACCCGCTGAGTTACTCCATCATTTTGTGTCCATCTCCCCATGGCCGTGTGGGCTTTCCCCGATTGCTCCAGTTTCCTTACACACTCCAAGAGTGCAGGTTTGTAGGTTAATTGGCTTCTGCAGATTGTAAATTGTCCCTAGTATGGAGGATAGTGCTAGTGTATGGGGTGATCGTTGGTCAGCATGGACTCGGTGGGCCGAAGGGCCTGTATTGTTATAAACTAAACTAAATTAAACTAAGTATCTCTGTTACTAGTGTTCCGGTTTCCACACACACTCCAAAGGCAGACAGGTTTGTAGGCGAATTGGCCTGGTAAAATTGTAAATTGTAAATTGTCCCTAGTGTGTGTAGGATAGTGCTAGCTTACTGGGTGATTGCTGGTCAGTGCAGACTCAGTGGGCCGAAGGACTTATTTCCACATTGTATCTGTAAACCAAACTAGCCCTCCTGACAATTCTTTCCCAGCTTTCTTTATAAAAACACCGATCGAAATTTGGATTAATTTTTGCTGAAATAGGGACAATTCCAGCTTGCCCAGACTTCCCTTCGTATTTAAGTCCGCCCAAGATTTGCAAACCGGCTCTCCACCCTCTCAATGATGGTGCAGTCTCCAGCAACAGCCAGGTCTTTCGGAGGAGAAGGTAGGAAATTCCTGGGCAGCCGAGAGTTGGCGTGAATAGCGTTCCCGCACCAGAGGGGTAATTCCACTGTTGGACCACAGATGCCACTCCTGATCATTGCTAAGCATGACATTATACCAGAGGGCTAATTTTCACTGCACCTGGTTTAGCTGATCTAAAATTGTTAAATCAACCAGATGGCTGCAATTGGTGTTGAAATAAGATACTCTCAAAGCTCGAATTAAAACATTACAAATAATGATTATTTGGCTAAAATATTACAGTTAATTTGGGAGATTGTTTTTTAAAAATAAATGCAGAATAGCCAGGGGATGGATTACCCTTTCACCTCCTAGATCTAAGTCGTTCATCTCTTGAATTTCACATTTAAACTCAGCCAAGGGAGAGTGAGTTAAAATCCGCTCCGCAGAAAATATGTCTCTTTGCCCGATAATGATGAAGATATAACAGGACATACATTATCGTTCACTGTTATATCACAGGGCTAGTAGGTGTGAGAACTGACACGTTAGAGCATCCTAACATTGGCTATTAGATTGTAGTGCATAGAACACAGTGCAGCTCAAAGACTGGCCCATAATGTCTGTGTCAAACTGGATAGCGGTGGCAAGATTCACTGCAGAATTGTCTATATTTCTATTTATATGTCTGTGTGTGCGTGTGTGTGTACGCGTGTGTGTGTGTGTGTGTGTGTGTGTGTGTGCAAATCGGTGAACCAAAAGCCCTGTTTCCATGCTGTATCTCTAAAACACGCAAACACACGCACACACATGTATATGTGTCTGAAGAAGACTCTCGACCCGAAACGTCACCTATTCTTTCGCTCCATAGATGCTGCCGCACCCGCTGGGTTTCTCCACCATTTTTGTCTACCTTCGACTTTTCCAGCATCTGCAGTTCCTTCTTAAACACCACACACACATATATATAGATATGTATGGTCTGTAAAGGCCATATTAAACAAAATTCAGTACACGCACACACACACACGCACACACACGCGCACGCACACACACACACACACACACACGCACACACGCACACACGCACACACGCACACACGCATATATATATGTGTAAGAAAGAACTACAGATGCTGGTTTAAACCGAAGGTAGACACAAAATGCTGGAGTCACTCAGCGGGACGGGCAGCATCTCTGGGAAGAAGGAATGTCTGATGAAGGATCTCGACCAGAAATGTCACCCATTCCTTCTCTCCAGTGATGTTGCCTGTCCCGCTGAGTTACTGCAGCATTTTGAGTCTACCTTATATATACATATATATATATATATATATATATATATATATATATATATATAGTCTGTAAACACTATAAAAACTCTGCAGCCGAGACTTTGCTGAAAGATTGGCAGAAGTAGCTGGGAGATGGTCTCAGCATCCGCATGGATGGAAAATCGAAAAGAAATCCCAATCCACGGACCAGTCTGACTGCCGCGCTGGATTCCCTGAGGGTGGTGAATCTGTGGAATTCTTTGCTACGGAAGGCTGTGGAAGGCAAGTCAGTGGATATTTTTAAGGCAGAGATAGATAGATTCTTGATTAGTGCGGATGCCAGGGGTTATGGGGGGAAGGCAGGAGAATGTGGTTAGGAGGGAGAGATAGATCAGCCATGATTGAATGGTGGAATAGACTTGATGGGTCGAATGGTCTAACTCTACTCCTAAAAACTATGACCTTAAGGTCTCGGAGAAAACCCAGATAGGTAACAGGGAGAACGTGCAGACAAGCACCTGTAGTCAGGATCGAACTTGGGTCTCTGGCACAGTGAGGCAGCAGCCCCCCCCCCCTCCCACCAGGTCCCGGAAATCCCGCATCCTGTACTTGCTGAGTACCCAGGAGAGTGGCGACATTCACGGGCAGTTCTGTGTGCAACGATTCCAGTGTATTCACCTATTGTGTAACAGCAGGCACACGTTCGTAGCAATTTATTAAATGTAAAACAACATGTAAGGCACCGGATAAATACATTGTGTCTGAGAGACCACAAGCAAGTCGCAGTTTGATTTCAAATGTCACAAACATAATGACCAACATGCCATGTCCACAAAGCAGGAAGGGCTGGTTTAATCCGAAGATGGACACACAATGCTGGAGTAACTCTGCGGGACAGGCGGCACCCCTGGAGAGTAGGAATAGGTGACGTTTCGGGTCGAGACCCTTCTTCAGACTGAGAACCAGCATCTGCAGTTCCTTCTTAAACAAGGGCTGGTTTAATTTTAGCTGGACAAAAATGCTGGAGAAACTCAGCGGGTGAGGCAGCATCTATGGAGCGAAGGAATAGGTGACGTTTCGAGCCATCTTCTCCTTCTGCCTCACCCGCTGAGTTTCTCCAGCATTTTTGTCAACCTTCGATTTTTCCAGCATCTGCAGTTCCGTCTTAAACGCTGGTTTAATTTAGTTTAGTTTAGAGATACAGCGCGGAAGCAGGCCCTTCGGCCCACCGAATGCGTGCCGACCATCGATCACCCCGTACACTAACACCATCCTACACACTGGGGGCAATTTATAATTTTTTACAGAAACCAATTAATCTACAAACCTACACGTCTTTGGAGTGTGAGAGGAGAAAAACCACGCGGGCAGAATGAAGAACGTGTAAACTCCGTACAGACAGCACTCGTGACCAGGGTGGAACCTGGGTCTCTGGCGCAGTAAGGAAGCAACTCTACCGCTGCACCACCCCACCATCCAGAGGGGCTGGTAATATAATCAAGTTAGGGCCTGTTTTGTCTGGTGAAATAGATTTCACAAATAGGAATATGTGTTTGCATAATATATAATTTACAAATTTATGTCTCAATGTGTCCGTCTCTCCCCCCCACCACACCCCCACCCCCACCCTATTCAACCTGTTAGTTCCACTGTTCGCATCCTTGTATCTCTCTTGTTGCCACCTCTTCCCCAACCAACAATGGGCCATTGTGGACTCTACCCTTGTTTGGTCATCGGTTGCCAGGTCTGCTTGCTTCTGGCCCTTTCTTACCACCTGCTCCCTCCCCTCAACGTTCAGTCTGAAGAAAGGTCCCGACCTGAAACGTCACCCATCCTTTGTCTCTGGAGATGCTGCCTGACCCGCTGAGTTACTCCAGCACTTTGTATCTATCTTCGGTATAAACCAGCCTCTGCAGTTCCTTTCTACGCATGTATTAATAACTCTTTCTCTATATAATTTAAAACTTTGTAGAGGGCAGGTATAATGTGGTAGTGGGGATTTGATAAAGAGTCCCAAAGACGTTACGGAAAACTCAATGGTCCATATAGCTGTGATGTACTTAATAGGTTCATAGTTCCAGGAGAAGAATTAGGCCATTTGGCCCATCAAGTCTACCCTGCCATTCATACTTGGCTGATCTCTCCCTCTCAACCCCATTCTCCTGCTCTCTCCTCATAACCCCTGACACCTGTACTAATCAAGAATTTATCAACCTCCGCCTTAAAATATGCCATCTGTGGCAATGAATTCCACAGATTCACCACTCTCTGACTAAAGAAATTCCTTCTCATCTTTTATTCTGAGCCTGTGACCCATTGTCCTGGACTCTCCCACTAGTGGAAACATCCTCACCACATCCACGCTACTCAGGTCTTTCATCCAAGGTCTTACACTTTATAATCATATAATCCCACCCCACTACTTTTCCCATTACCCTGACGATATGTACCTAATATGTACCTAATTCCCTTCTGCAATGCTTAGACGTGTTTTGTCGCCTTTGGTTATTAACACTGTTATTTTAGATCTGAATTCCCTGGGCACCAAGCCCTTCTCCTGTTGAAAATACGACTTTCCTGTTCAGTGTATTCAAGCCCTTCACCATTTTGAACACACTTTTAAAAATAGGCACATCTTTCTCTGTCACGTGGCGAACAAATGTGTCCCCTCCTCATATCTCAGCTGAACAGGAAGCGTCAATACTGGTAACACTCCAGTAAATCTCTTCTCTGCCTTCTCTGCTTCCACCTCACCACTAGAGAGTAGTGCCAAATGAAGACATTGAGAGACGGAGTGCGGGCATCCAACATCCTACTTTGGGTAAACATGAACAAATGTGCATCTGCCACCCTGAAAGGGTTAAATCTGGCCGGGGGTGTAATAGTCAACAGTCAAGATTGTTTTATTGTCATGTGTCCAAGATAGAACAATGAAATTCTTACTTGCTGCAGCACAACAGAATATGTTGACATAGTTCTCTGTGAACTGGAGACGAGGAAACGCTTTTTCTCACTGAGAGTGGTGAGTCTGTGGAATTCTCTGCCTCAGAGGGCGGTGGAGGCTGGTTCTCTGGATGCTTTCAAGAGAGAGCTAGATAGGGCTCTTAAAGATAGGGGGATATGGGGAGAAGGCAGGAACGGGGTACTGATTGGGGATGATCAGCCATGATCACATTGAATGGTGCGTGCTGGCTCGAAGGGCCGAAGGGCCTACTCCTGCACCTATTGTCTATTGTCTATTGAACAATATAATAAATTGTAAAAAAGTCCAGTGTGTGTATATATATATATATATATATATATATTATATGTGTGTGTGTGTTTTTTTTAATATATATATATTGTTTTTTTTTTCTCATTTATTATATTGTTGACAAAGAAATATGTTTACACATTCTGTTCAGTGTGTGTGTGTATATATATATATATATATGAGTGTGTGCGTGTGTGTAGATAGGTGACGTTTTGGGTCGAGAACCTTCTACAGACTCCATATATATATATATAGTCTGAGGATTATATATCTGTATGTGTGTGTGTAGATATATAATATAGAGTGTGTAGGGAAAAACTGCAGATGCTGGGTTTAAATCAATGGGAGGCACAAAATGCTGGAGTAACTCAGTTGGACAGGCAGCATCTCTGGAGAGAAGGACTGGGTGACGTTTCGGGGTCGAAACCCTTCTTCAGACTAATAGATATATAGATATACAGATACCTATATATACTTACAGTGACACACATACACATAGAAACAAACACACTATTCAAGTAAGAATGATTAGGTGTGGAGCAAGGACTGGTGCTGTTTTTGTCCTTACCTATAGTGTGTCCCGGCGCGGTGACTGCTGAGCCCGGACCATCCGGTGATGGGTGGAAGGGTTGCTGCACTTTGGTCCGAATGATTCTGCAAACAAACCATGAAATCACATCAATTCACCTCAATGATCAGGGCGACTGACTACCTGGTCACGGCTAATCTAGTTGTCTGGCGTGTAAGCAAACCAAAATCCCCAGGCGGAACTCCCGCAATCAAAGCTGCGTGAGGCGCCTGTATTGGTAAAAGGATGTGATTTAATTGATCTGAGACTGGAGAAAAGTTGGAAATTAGTTGCAAGCGAAGTAATGCAAATAGAAAGCTATAAATTATATGTGACAGGAATGCAATAGCGCCGTAATGCTGCTTGCAAGTCTTCTCCTATCGCAGAATGCCCAGTCCTAATGACACTTTGAAAGGGGTTCACTACCAATGAATATTAAACTCCTGTGTTGGAAGGAACTGCGGGCGCTGGTTTAAACTGAAGATAGGCACAAAATGCTGGAGTAACTCAGCGGGGCAGGCAGTATCTCTGAGAGAAGGAATGGGTGACGTTTCGAGTCGAGACCCTTCTTCAGCCCCGAAATGTCACATATTCCTTCTCTGACCCGCTGAGTTACTCCAGCATTTTGTGTCTAGCTTCAATATTAGACTCCTATTATTTCACCGTGTGTCTCTGACTAACTTGCTACCTGCTTCTAAATTACCAGACACCCCGCGGACCTGTAATATGTATATATGTTTTAATATATGCGATACTTTTGACAAAAGCGAATATTTTATGGGGAATATTAAAATTAATTTTTGCTGCAAATATTCATTTGATACAGAACCCGGTGAAAATCAATGGATTATTTACCCTCGATGCCAATCGTTTGGATTTGTACATTACTAAACACAGAAGGCATATTAATGTTCTGTAGAAAAAAAATGCCCACAGTTTCGTTTCGTTTAGTTTAGTTCAGAGATAGGGCGTGGAAACAGGCCCTTCGGCCCACCGAGTCCACGCCGACCAGCGACCCCCGCACACTAACACAACCCTGCACACACTAGGGACGAATTTCATTTTACACCAAGCCTATGAACCTACAAGCCTGTAGGTCTTTGGAGTGTGGGAGGAAACCGGATCACCCGGAGAAAACCCACGCGGTCACGGGGAGAACGTACAAACTCCGTACAGACTGCAGTCAGATCCCGTAGTCAGGATCGAACCCGGGTCTCTAGCGATGTAAGGAAGCAACTCTACCGGCGCCCAGTCTTGACCTGTGTTTAATATTTTCTCCCCTCTTGAAGGCATGTGTCAGCAATCGCACATGGCTATCCCGGCAAGGTGTTTCTGCCGGTATATTAACATTAAAGGTGGTTCACTGCGTTTCCACCACAGTTAGGTGTTCACTGCAGAACGACCGAACGGAAAAACCGGGACTAGAACTCAGCCCATTGCTTCTTTTACTCCCAAACCAGATTCCCCAAATCACTTCTGAAACATGCGTTCCACATCTCTCCATATCACCGTCTATTTCTCTCGTTTCCCTTCCCACTGACTCGCAGATGGAAGAAGGGCCAGCTATTCCATTTCTCCACAGATGCAGCCTGACCCGCCGAGTTATTCCAGCTTTTTGTGTCTTCTCTTTGACACCACATGCTCCTAGTTCCCTCTCTTGATATCCCATCGCGTAACTCTCTGCAAAGGCTAACGAACTCTGCGCTAATGGCTCACAGGGACCGTTTTACAAACCGAATGCGGTGTCCGGTCACTTTAAACATATTTGACACCCCCGCCCCCCAACCACTCCCCCCCCCCACCCCCCACCCTTCCCTTCGCCCTTCCTCGCCCCCTCTCGCCCCCCGCCCCCTCTCTCCGTGTTATTGTTTGACCTCTAACACACGGGATCCCCACTCTAGGAGTTCATATAAAAGCAGTCAATATACATCAAACAGTCATTGATTTTAATGGCCACACGATCGCCCACAATCTCCCCAGTAATGTCCTTGGGGCGAGACGACAAAAGCTACAGGACTTATCAAAAAAAAGTATCAATATATTATTTGGATTTTCAAATTTCTCCATAACTATTATTTGACCTATTGACTCGCGCCAGCCACATAAATTCGCCGACTTTATTCGGAATCCATGTCCTGGATATTGAATAAGCAATTTAGAAGGGTGAATTAATGAGTTGGCCGCAACAGAAAATTCCCTGAAGAAATATTAAAATTGGTTGGAGTCGGAATCAATAGCACCGAAAAAAAAGGACTTGTGTTTTTTTTTAAATAGCCACCACTCGCTGGGTTCTTATCCCTGCCTGCATAGGCACAGGCAGAATCAAGCCTTGTCTCGTTGTAATCTTTAAAAATTCATGCCATGAAAATGCTTAACTGCAACGTTTACTTGCCAATGTAATGCTCTGGGATAATCCTTGTATGTTGAATTAAAACTCAACGCCCATTCATTAAGACGGGGGGGGGGGGGGGGAGGGGGGAAATACATTTAATTGTACTGGTGAATTCTAATGTATTGCATAAACACCACCCCCCCCCCCCCCTCAACTTGATTTATTTTAAGTCCACTCCAATTTGTGGCCATTGAAGATGAGAAGTTTTACATTCGCTCACTAATGGGATTAATCCACACTTTGAATGTATCACATACGCATGTTGCAAGAGTCCCTTTTTTGAGACGACCACGGTGCATTAAATATATATATTTTCCCAATCTCTCTTTTTTTAAAAAAACAAAACACACACTAAAAAGATCTCGTTAATCGCCGCCCCCGATCTCCGAAGATCTCATTAAAAGGTAATGCAGTCGTTTTTTAGGCACAGAAGTTCCCTTTTGCCAAAAGGGGTTGTGCGATTTCACTTTCATTCGCAGTTTTTTATACAGCAGGGACACCCTGTCTCTCCCACAACGTTTCTCCCACACTCATTTTGCCCCCCCCCCCCCCCCAAAAAAAAAATCTTTAAAAGCACCTATTGCCGTATAAATGTTCACGCGCATTATATACGTCGAATCTCGGTGATTTTCGGCGTCAAAAAAAATGAATATGAGGTTTAAATATATATATATTTTTAGGGATGTTAAAGACGGCCCGTGAGTCTTGGGAAAGAGAAACCAACAGAAAACACGGCGAGGGCAATAGACACAAGGAACTGCAGATGCTGATTTATTTATTTTTAAAAAAGGCAACTCTGCAGGCAGCACCTCTGGAGCACATGGAAAGGTGACCTTTGGAAGGAAGGGGGGGTTGGTGTTGGAGACTCGATTGTTTGGGGAGGGGAGGGGGAGAGAGTTCAGACTTCACTAAACAGCAATCCCAATCTAAAATCAAAGCAAGCCCTATCAAATATTAACGCCACAATGTCGTTTTAAACACCTGTTAAATGCTTGGAAAAGTGGCTTAAAAACTAAAAATCACACACACTTGTTATTTTGTTTTTTTGTTTTCTTGTGCATAAATAAACGGGTCTATTGCACCTGATTCAGTCTAATCACAGGTGGATCTCTTTTGCTGTCGCGGGGGTGAAGTGTGCACTTGTAGATTTTAATGTTACAGTCGCTTGATGTGCCAAAGGCACCTGGAGTCGAGGGAAAGATGTGACTGGAAAGGGATTCTGTGACTGTCTTTATCTCCTCGCATTCCCACTTTTACAAGAGTGAAATCGGATACAAGGCACGATTCATTTATCCAATCTCTACTTCCGACAGTCTGGGAGAGTTGTACACACAAAAAAAACTTCCAAAAAGATAAACAATCTATTGTTCCCTAATTGTGACTCGTGGCAAAAGAGTTAATACTTTTCAGTGCGTTAACGGCGCTGTATTAATTCAAGTCATTGTTTTAAGAGTGTGGCATTGCCAAGGTAGGAAGTCACTATTTCTCTATTGAACCAGGTATCCTTCCTTTAAACCGTCTTTCCACTGCAATCCCAACAGAGCGCCAAGCAAAGCTGAGGGGCAACTATTTCAACCGGTTCAGACGTTTGTGGATTAATTATAGGGAATAATGCACAGTGTAAAAAAAGTGTTCAATGCCCAAATGCCATGAGGCCAAAATTCTGCAGCGTTAACTTGGAAGGGTCATAAATAATCAATTAAGTATTTCTATATATTAGTCCAGCTCCTTATTTATGATTCCTTCCTTGCAGTTGGACAAATACCACTCACACATCAGCGTCCTACATTAATGAGGGGGATTTAAAAGTAACTTTTACATTTTATTTCCCCCAATTGGGCCGAAAAGTTGCCAATAGATTTATCGGTGGACATGGGTGCAGTTTGCCGGGAAGGAGATGGTGATTTGTGTGGAAATGCGGGGACGGGATTAACTTAAAGACCACCCGGGGTGGATATTGCCTTTACTGTTAGAAACAAAATACGTTGACTTCCCACAAGATAATTTCGAACTGATAATAATTCTTTTTTTACACACACACAAAACGGCGGTGCAATAAAGTGAGGTCGGGCAAGAGAAAATGGAAGCGAATAGCAAGGCGGACAACGAACATGCACAAGTAGCGAGAAGAGGGCAAAGAGATGGGTTGGGATGGGGTCCGGAGACAGTGGGCTGAGGCAGGTGCACTGCTTTTGGTGGGTTACATTTGCAACTGTACATGTGAACGACTTGCTCCGAAATTACCAGGCGCGCAAGCGAAAAACTATCTCTGTAAATCCGGGTTGTAGTTTTTCCCTCCCCTTGCCTTCAACGCTGCCTCTTGTCAAATGTCGAGTCTTTTGTCTAGCGCTAACTCTCCCCGTGTTTCCCCCAAAATCCGTGTCAACCGCCCAACCTGGAGTAACTCAGCGGGACAGGCAGCACCTCTGGAGAGAAGGAACGGGTGACGTTTCGGGTCGAGACCCTTCTTCATCCATTCCTTCTCTCCAGAGACGCTGCCTGTCCCGCGGAGCGACTCCAGCATTTCGTGTCTATCTTCGGTTTACACCGGCATCTGCAGTTTCTTCCCACACGTTTCCACAGCCCGACGTGCCGGTTTGTGTAAACTGCCCCGCTCAGCCGGGAGGTTTAGCGATCAGTTCCCAACGCTTCAGCTACCAGCTCCGCCAAGAAATCAGGGAGAATTTTCTCCACCGCCGGCCAGCTTGCAATCCTTAAATCAATGTCCTGAAAGACCCGCCCTAATAGTTTACATTTCCACCAATTTGCAATTATATTAAACGGCCAAAAGGGCATTGCGTCCGGGTCTGATTCGCGTTCCTTTTCATTCATAGTCTTATTTTATTCCCCGCGGTCCCAAGTGAAATGAGACGGGAGCAGACATTCCTGGCGTTTAGTGTGTTTTCATTAGGATTTCATGTTTAGAATTACATTTGCTCCTTGGTGATCACAAAACAAAAATCGAGATCACCCTGAATACATTATGTGGCTAGGTTCTGTCTTTCACTGGTTCAGATCCTTTGAAGAAGCCTTGTGTGTAAAGCCAATATCTTCACACAAGACTATCCCGTTTCACCTGCAGGTATCGGTGAAACCCAGCGCATTGCAAACTTGGGATTTTTTAAAAAATACATTGTCAAGGTATTTCCTCCGTTTTTGTCCCTACGAAAGTTCCTGCCCTTCATTCCACCCACCAAAGTTGCTCGATGGACAACAGCTTCTCCCAGTGAACTCTAGCCAACGCTAACCTCAACCTCAGGAACTGTGATTTCATATGGACCATGCATTGCTTGCACCTCAGACTTCGAGTCTGCACTATTGTGGATCCAACCACCTCGCGTTACTGACTATTAATGTATTGTATCATTGACTATTGTATATTTAATTGAAGGTTTTTGCGTCTTCTGGGCCTGTTAAGCTGCAGCAAGTAAGAATTTCATGGTTCCATTGATGGCAATATAACAATTAAACGATCTTAACTCTTGACTTAAATAGATTTTGGTTGGTTGAATGTATTTGTGCCGTTCCAATACTGACCATGAAGGTCGCTTAAGGAATCTAACGCGTGCCAGTTAAAGGTATATTTAATATCATACACAATTTCACGATTAAATCGATGTATACGTTTGACTTCTCGCCTTCTTGATGAAATATGTCCAATTCTCGATTAACCAACATGTTTTAGTGGTCTGGAACTAGGTAGAACGTGGTTAAATGGACCAATTGTTAAGTAAAACTAGAATCATTCCCATGTTTATATGTTTCCATCGTTTTATACACCTGTAATGTTAGGGTTGTTTTTTTAAGTTGGCGCTTAGTTTGATTTAGTTTAGTTTAGTTTAGGGAACAGGCCGCTCGGCCCACCGGGTCCGTGCCGACCAGCGATCCCCACATATTAACACTATTCTACACACACTGGGGACATTTTTTTTTACATTGACCAATCCAATTTACCTACATACCTGTACGTCTTTAGAGTCTTAATTCTTAATTGGAGTCTCTTAATACGTCTTAATTCTACTTGGACCTCAGCAGATAGCTGCCCCCCCCCCCCCCCCCCCCGGGTTAGGGGTCGTACCTGTTGATGGAGCTCACACTGGGGACACTGTCGTTGTCACAAATCCCCTCGGCCAACAGCCGGTCTCGAATCTCCCAGGCGAACATGGTAGGGTTCTGGCGCTTGTACTCGGCTATTTTATCCACGACTTTTGGAGTGGCAACCTTGGGTTTAGAGCCACCGATGACTCCGGGCTTGATGCTGCCCGTCTCGTAGTATCTGATAGGGGAAACAAGCCAGAGAAACGAAAAAGATAACAAGTAAAACTTCAGCAAAATAAAAAAAGGCCCCCGCGGCCCCACAGAAATGAAGCACAAACAATCATCAAATAACAGCGCGGGAAGGAACTGCAGATGCTGGTTTACACCGAAGATAGACACAAAAGGCTGGAGTAACTCAGCGGGACAGGCTGACTTTCTTCAGTCTGAAGAAGGGTCTCGACCCATTCCTTCTCTCCAGAGATGCTGCCCGTCCCGCTGAGTTACTCCAGCATTTTGTCTTTAAAATACATTCACTGGTCCTTTATTGCAACTAAATGTAAGAATCGTACGCACGCCGTGTGCATATTTATACATTAAATATTTCTGATACACACACGCAGACATGCATGTATAGATGTATGTATAATTACAGAATTGGTGCATCTTTGGTGTAATTAAATGTAAGACAACGATAGCAAAAGTCGACCTCACTCGTTATTTACAGCGCCATAAAATAGATAGGGAACAGTAGAATGCAAATAAATCAGTGCATGTATGCAATGGTGTTAACTTGTGCTGGCTGCAATCCTCCCTCCACTCTGAAACAAACCATTCCACCTCCCTGGGACCGGGCAGCTAAGGGCACGGATGCACGTCCCCCTTTTTTTTGGTTTGAATCGAGGAACAATTTTAGCCAGGACATAATTAATATTAAAATTGGCAAGACTTGCAGCGCTGAATGTTGACTTTTGTGATGAAGTATGGTTAATGATCGCGGGAGGTCCAATGCTCTTTTTGCCAACGTCTTTTATTTTTGCCCCCCCCCCCCCCAAAAAAAAAAGCGAAATAGATAGAAGAGGGGAACTGGGAAGAGGAAGGAATTAGAGGAGGAGAGATTTTAAACATTACTCGGGATGTGTGTTCAAAGTTGATTTCTTTCCAAGTCCCTTCGGTTCTGTCCCTTTAACATGTCGGAATGAAAGGTTTTAGCTGTTAGCGGTGGCCACTTTCAGCCTGGCCGTGTTATCTGATGTCACCTCTGAAGCCAAGAGCAAATGTTACACAGTGTGAACACGAATTGTGTCTTTAGTTTCAACCGAGTCCTATCGACTCCGCTGACACATAGAATCGGTCTCCCAACCTATTTTACAATTTAATATTGTGTTAAATGGCAAAGGATAGTTCAGACTGTAAAAACTCTTAAGCGGGGGAAATAAATTAAATAGGATTCGACTGCTTTTTTGTTGCGTCGTTTGATTTCGCCTATGAACGGGAACCCGCATCTAACTCGCCCAGTTTATATCAGTGAGCGTGTCGGATTAACCCCCGCGAAACGCTGCTGGTGCAACAAAAAACATATTTTTTTACCACCCAATGTGGCAGGGGAGAGCCCGCGTTAGCAGGCGGAGGTCGCAATTATTCATTCCCCACTGCACGGATGGGTAAGGTGTGAGTGCTAGTTTCTCTCGGGGTGTTTAGACCAGTCCCCACCGCGATCCTTGCAACCACATTCACGTTTTAACAACACACACGCTGGTCTATTCGCGTGGCACACCGAACCTTCAGTAACTTTCAGCGCATTAAATCGCGCATGGGAACGGAAAATATTCAACTTTGCCCAAATGCCACCCCCTGCTAATGTTTTCTGTGTGTTTCCCAAAGATAGACACACAATGCTGGGGTAACTCAGCGGATCGGGCAGCAGCTCTGGAGAAAAGGAATGAGTCTTGCCCTTTTCATGTATCTATCTTCGCTTTAAGCTGCAGTTCGTCCCTACACCTTTTCAATGTTCCACTTTAAATTATCTTCTGTTATCACCTCGATCAATGATACTTACGAGGAACTCATTGACAGCGAATGAAAATAAAATGATATTGCCTGCCCTACAATCGTTAAAATCCCAACAATATTTACTCAGTAATTTGTAAATTTGTAAATTTGTAAATGAATCAGCGACTGTCTTCTCCTTCAGTGAGGGGCGTGCGATTTAATACCGCAGTATGTAGTCTACAAGGCTCTAGGCTCACTTCAGACTCGTTAAATAATAGTTTTAAAAAGACTGCTGGAAAATAACCAGGGTTTCCAACCGAAACGTCACCCCTTCCTTCCCTCCAGAGATGCTGCCTGACCCGCTGAGTTATTCCAGCATTTTATGGCTCACATCTTCAACATAATATAATGCTGGCCGCGACATATCAACACGGGAAGTTCCCCCGTTGCTTTAAATACGTGTTCTCTTCCCCGTTCAGCTTCTTTCCCCCAATAGCTGAAGTATATGGTGTGTTTTAATAAAGGGTGAAGGGCTTTAGGCTTGGTCGGGAGGGAGCTGTTGTGTCAAATCGAAAGCCTCCACTCACGGAGGGCTTGAGAAGGGAGGAGGAGGGAGAATATACAGCGGCTTCTAAGCTAAGCTGCACCTGTTCCCACACAGCGGCCGCGATCTGCATAAAGCACGTCACCCTGCCCAGGGCGGCTCAATGTCCCCACCCCCCACTCTAAACGCATTCCCCTCTTTCTGTGCCGTGTAAGTGATTCCTTCCGTTAAGTGTCGACCTGGTCTACTTCAAGCTGAAATGCGCGCACAATGAAGAATGGCAGTTCATAAATGTTTGGCAAATGTTTTAGTACTAAAGAGGGATTAGGTTAGAAGTGCTTGCCCGCTTTACGCCTCCTGTGGCGTTCACTTCTCTCCCCCTCATCTCACGACCCCCCTGTCCTTTGGAGACTTGGCACGTTTACTTTGCACTTTGCCTGTCTTATATTTGGGGGGGGGGGGGGGATATTTGGGCTCGCGTTTTATAGTCTGGGAAAAAAACCATCTATGATTGTGAGGCTGAGATTTCATTTGTCCATTGTGCTAACTGAAGTTTTCTTGTCAAAAACGAAACCACAGCGCTGTAAGAATTATATAGAAACCACTACTAGCCGGTTCATGGTTAAACGTGGTTTGGGGTTTAATCTACGACTGGGGTTACCGCTCCTGCCTAATTCCCAAATGTAAACTCTAGGATTGGATTGGGTGTGTGTAGATATATTTATATACACCATTGTGGGCTCCACCTCTCCCTGGTCATCGTTGCTGGCTGTGATCGGTCTTTAAAAAAAACCCACTTCATTCATTTGTTCAATGTGGCTTTTCATATCTCTCGGTTCCCTGTGCTCCGACTCCCAGTCTGAAGAAGGGCCGCGACCTGAAACATCACCTATTCCTACTCTCCAGAGATGCTGCCTGTCCCGCTGAGTTACTTCAGCGTTCGGTGTAAACTAGCATCTGCAGAGCCTCCATACATATACATATATACATAACAGATACAAAAAGCTGGAGTAACTCGCGTTTTATAGTATTTTGGTTTTGTGTCTATCTCGGTGTAAACCAGCATCTGCGGTTCCTTCCTACACAGAAAACCTTAATATCTGCTTGACATCCACACACACACACGTCCTGCACCCTAATCGTCTTATTAGTTTCACTGGCCTGGAGTAACTCAGCGGGACAGGCAGCTTCTCTGGAGAGAAGGACTAGGCGACGTTTCGGGTCGAGACACATCTTCAGACTGAGAGTCAGTGGGGAAGGGGAATGAGAGATATATAGACGGTACTTAGGATAAATCAATGGGAGATATGCAGAAAGTGATGGTAATCGAGGAAACGTGGAGCTCACAATGGTCCATTGTTGGCTGTGGGATAGGTTCAGTTCAGCCGAGTTTTTATTGTCACGTGTACCGAGGTACAGTGAAAAGCTAACCTGTCAGGAAAGACTGTACCTGGTTACAATCGGGCCATTTACAGTGTCTGAATATAGACAGTGGAACTCAACAGTAAAACTAATAGGAAGACGAGGGTGGGGGACATACATATATGTGTATGTGCCTATACATATATATGGATGTGAAGGTTTTCTGTGCATGAAGGAACTGCAGATACTGGTTTACACCGAAGATAGACACAAAATGCTGGAGTAACTCAGCGGGATGGGCAGCATCTCTGGGAGAAGGTATAGGTCTGAAGAAGGGTCTGGACCCCATTCCTTCTCTCCAGAGATGCTGCCTGTCCCGCTGATATGAAGGTTTTAACCGCCGCGTTTGTTTGTTGTTTTGTGTTTTTGGTCGCTGGTAGTATCACCCCTCACCTGCCCAATATCTTGCTGACACATCCGTGGCTGACTCGAAGTTGCCGCGATATGTCGCAGGGTCTAACTCCCTGGTGCGCCAGCTCCACGATACGCTGCCTCACCACGTCGGGAAGGGGTCTGCCATTCACAAACACTCCTCCCAGCTGATTCACACCCCCATGCCCTGCAAAACACACACAACTGAACTCATCCCAGGTAGAACTGCAACCTGAAAGAGAGCAAAAAAAGGGGGGGGGGGGGGGAGGGGAGGGGAGGGGAGGGGGGGAGAGAAAGAAGGGAGGGAATGGCAAAATAAAGGGGGAAAAAAAACAAAAGGGATGGAACAAGGGAGAGAGGGAGAGGGAAGCGGGATGGGATCGAAAAAAATAACCAGGGAAAAGAAATCGAAAGTATGGATAAAAAAATTACATCCATGTTGTCACGAACGCAGTGATATTAATTTGACTATATTTCACACATTAAATATAAAAGCAAGGAGAACGCCATCTTTAACTATATTGTTAAATCAGTTACTGATTTATAAAAAATCAAAATTCATAAAAATTCACAATTATATTTACTGCTGGTGTCGCGTTCAACTGAATCGATGCTTATTACAATACAGCATTCGGCCGTGTTAAACCATGCCATTATTCAGCATGCTCTCCAACAAGTAAAACACGATATTTAATTTAAAGAAATTAACTCTTGCTGAAAAGTTTGAAGAATTAGGTTGCATTTTATTCTCGGGCGGCTGTGGATTGCATGGAGTTTGAGAGGGAGGATGTGTATGTGTGTGTGTGTGTGAGAGAGAGGGGGAGAGCGGCGAGTTACTGGCAAACCGTCCGTGGAACGGAGCCTTGGTATCTGTGGGAACAGGGTGGCTAAAATAAACACATTACAGCAGATTCCCTCCTCCAGGGCTGCATGGAGCCCGCGGGAAATTCCCTTCCCTCTCTCTCTCTGTCTCTCGCCTTTCTCTGCTTTCTCCCATTCTCTATGCATATGTGTGTGTGTGTGTGTGTGTGTGTGTGTGTCCCTTTGCTTCGAGGGTCATTGTTAAACTATCCTTGATCACTCTGCTCTGAGAAACACCTAGCGATTTTACCGACAGATTTTAAAAAATGTAAAATTATATTGAAACCCCAAACTGTCACCGTGGAACGAGGAGACGGGAAATGCACATGTCCCTCGCCTTTACCTAACAGAAAACGACCATTGCGTTCTGTGTGAAAGGCGCGCTCACTCGACACCGATTAATTAGGTGGACCAAGTGTTTACATTTAAATTTGGTTCAGCATACTTTCATCTAGCCAGTCCTTCGGGTTATTTCTCATCTAAGGTGATACAAAAAGCACCGAATTCGTGGCAAGCGCCTGCTATTGATCGCCGAGGTGCTGCTTAAGGGCGATCAGGAAGAATTATATCAGAAACGCCGGGTTTATTTACAAGAGCGTGGCGTCGCTTCAAGAAGCGAGGGGCGATGAAGACAGCGCGCGGGTTGTCCTCCCGCTGCTAATGTACATGTTCGAGGTGATTTTTGAAGTTTGTTATTTGTGTGAGTGTAGGTATGTTCGTGGCGTTTCTCGCCGACCACAATCCCTGCACTTCAAGCGGTGACTTATTGATGCGAAACGACTTCCACCAAACTCCCAATTGCCCTGAAATCGACCCATGTCGGAAGATTATAAATATGGATTTTGATGCAGGATCTTGAACAGATTTTTTTTAAGTTCCCCCCCCCCCCCCACCTCTCTCTCCCACCCCCCCCCCCCCCCCCCTTCTCGCGCGTTGCTTTTAATCTAATGACATTTATTCATATCCCTCTCCTTCTCAATTGCAATTTTAAAACTAACAACGGCTGTTAATCTATCCTAGCCAATGCCCTTACAAATGCAGGACAAATACTTACTAAGTATACTTGTTTATTCGCGGCTACCCTCGCCTCTCCGATATGTGGTTTGAAGTTACTGTCTT
>OY740818.1:7633288-7800788 GCA_963514005.1 Raja brachyura
GCCAAGCGCGCTTTATTTCCAGCGGTGGGCTTGCCAATCAATCACCTCTATCGATACATCAATCATTGTGTCAATTAATATATCATATTAGAAGCTCGCTGTGATGATCTGTTTCTTTCTTTATTTGGCTGCATTTCTCTACGCGAGGCGGCGGCGGCGGCGGCGATCTCGGCGAATGCGGTCTGCGGGATTGAATTCAATTTATCCGTTAGGGTTTAATCAGAATAATTGGTGCAATGGTGTCGCTTCGCCGTGCTTAGAATAATGGGAGTTGGGGGCCCACGGATCTCTCGCCCGGTTGCCGATGAGATCCTCAGAAGATGTGCCCTGTGTTGAAATCACATTTCTATGCATTTCTAAGCAAACGCGTGGAGCATTTTTTCAACATCCACACACACACAGACACAGAACGCTCTGCGCATTTTCAGATATCATATTCCCGCTTTAGTGTTTAACGCCGAATGTTGCACTCAGCAGAAAGGGATAAAAAGCATGGGAGTATTCACCATTGAAAATGATTGCCACACAGCTGTGACTTCGTATTTATTTAAAATTAATTAGCGTCACGTAACATCAACTCATCTCGGCTTTGCTTCACTGAAACGCAACATTTTTTTTTAAAACCTACCAGCATAGTTATATATTCGAGATTGCTAGTTGTGTTCCGGGCAGTGAGAGGAATGCAAGATTTGAGGCAAAGTTTTGGCGTTTTAAAGGCACGGGTTCGCGCTGAGGAAATAACTGCATTGTTTTTAATGCCGTGTTATTTAGACAGTTTTATAAGAACCACCATTGAATTGCAGTGTGAGTTAAAACCGGCTGTTTGATGCGAGGGCCATGTGGACGGACAAGGTTGCAGGAGTTTACAATTCTCAACAGACTCACACACGATTATACAATGTGTAGGAAGGAACTGCAGATGCTGGTTTACATCGAAAATGCTGGAGTGACTCAGTGGACGGGCAGCATCTCTGGAGAGAAGGAATGGGTGACGTTTCGGGTCGAGACCCTTCTTCATACCTTCTCCACAGTTATACAATGTTCAGATTTAATGCAGTGCCTATATCTGCTTTAATGGACACACACATACTACACACACACAGCCATAAATACACGCACACATGTCTCTCAATGAACTCAATGTTGATATTTTTTTAGCTCCCCCTCTGTGGATGTGGTGCATTCACGGGGTGATGGGTGGGGGGGGGGGGGGGGGGGTGCATTTTGGTGTGAAGTGAAGTTTAGATCTGCAGGAATCCCCACCTCGCCTGGCCTCTCTCTCCCTTAGAGCAAACGAGGCAAGCGCATCGCAAAGTGAAACAGTATCGACCGCGGCAGACTGGTCGGGGGCAACCTCACCTTAACGCTCCCATAAAACAGCAGAAACTCATTCACAAAAACAAAACTTGGACCCCTGCAACAAAACTGCCCCTATCTCCCGGGGAGGGGGCTCCTTTCATTCGCTCTTCCGTTCCTGCAGCTTTCTTTAAGGGGGGAGAAAATAACAACCAAACGGCGCTGGCTAAATTCACAACTATCCCATGGCAAATAAACACAGGATTAGTATTTGATAGTAAACCTCAGGATTTCGGATTGGCGTCAGCAGAATATTTAAAACGAGTGTTCAACTAAGCCAGATGGACACTCGGTTTAATTGTACACTCGGCACGATCGGAGACTGAGTGTTTTACTTGTGTTGTGGTTTAATTTCGACATAATTAATTGGATAATTACAGCGGCTTTGTACAGCCCGCTCTAATTCAACACGAACATGAACCGGCCGGTGACGGTCCAGTCTCTTGACCAATTCCAACAACCGAAAATGCTTCGAAATTCTCTTCGTCGTTCTCTAATGAAAAGTCTAGAAGGTGACTTTTCTGTTGCCCGGGTCTGACAGCGGCCGAGGGACTAGCTTTATTCCTGCCTACGACGGGGTGGAATCTGAGAGAAACGTAGGAAAAATTAATCAGTCCATTTCCACCTGCGGTTTGATCTGTAATCAGTGAAAACTAACTATTGTCAAAAGTCTGGCAAAGAAATAAAAAAGTAATCACTGTCCCAGGGAAAGAAAATTGTCACAACAAAACAGTCCACAGATGCGAACGGCAGGCCGAGGCGATTCTTACATTTTTAAGTCAATTTTAAGACCTTGGAAAACATTAAGGCTGAATAACATCTCCGAATTATTTGGAAAATGAATGGACAATAAGAATAACGTTCAGGTTCGGAATTAATTGTGCGTTCAAACTTCAATATCACCTTAAATAGAGTTGTGATTAGTAAACGAGTCAGCGCTGTTTAAAGGAAAATTAATCAGTTATACTGTACCGCCGTTTACCCCTTAAAAGAAACAAAGGGGTCACAAACGGAGCTGCAAATCCCTTTAAACCGACCGAAACAACGGGTCTAATTTCATCGGCAGGCAGGTAGTCTGTGCCCGGCTCCCGATACTCGTGCACCCCGCGGAGGTGTGAATGAGCCGGCGTGGGCAAGGCCGCCGACCGAGCCCAGCGGCGGAATCTGCTTCTGCTGTGATATTAACATGTGCAGGCTGGACGAGCGCAGGTCCCTGGCTGGCTCTGAATTGTAGCTCCAACTCTCCTGAATAAAACAACCCCCATAGACTGAGAGAGAGAGAGAGAGGGGAGGTAGAGAGAGGGAGAGGGAGGGAGAGGGAGAGAGGGAGTTGGAGAGAGGGAGATGGAGAGAGGGAGAGACAGAGAGAGACAGAGAGGGAGAAGGAGAGATGGAGAGGGAGACACACAGATGAGAGGGAGGGAGAGAGTGGAGAGAGAGAAAGAGGGAGAGAGAGGGAGAGAGGGGGGAGAGACAGAGGGAGAGAGGGTGAGAGGGAGAGAGAGAGACAGGGAGAGAGGGGGAGAGACAGAGGGAGAGAGGGGGGAGAGAGGGTGAGAGGGAGAGAGAGAGGGGGAGAGACAGAGGGAGAGAGGGAGAGAGGGTGAGAGGGTGAGAGAGAGAGAGCGAGAGGGAGAGGGAGAGAGAGGGAGAAGCAAACACACCTCTCTAGCCCAGTTCAAATAAACAACTTGACATGACGGGTAAGCCTACCTGATCGCCCTGTCCCGTGAGCCGTGCCGAGATTTGCTTAATGGTCTGTTTCCCGACGCACCCACTAAACCTTTGCGGGATCCTTAACTTTCTCGCTGGTTTACTGCGCGCTTCTCTGCTCCTGCTGCTCTGGGATTCTTTCTCTCCCTTATTACTTTAGTGCGAAATTCCCCACCCCCTTCTCCCCACACCCCATGTGCCTATTTTTTTTTTCTTAATATCCTCTCCGTCTACCTACGAGGCACCGAAAGTGAATGGTAAATACTGTATACCAAAGCTGCACTGTTGTCGCGAATGGCTAAGAGAGCAAGTTGTGATTTCGCACAGTGTTGTGTTATTAGTGCAGGGATGCAAATGATTGGCAAGTGGGGGGGGGGGGGGGGGGGGGGGGGCGGATTTGGAAGAAAAACGATCCAATTTCAAGCGGGCTCCTGGGCAAAGTAGCAAAAGGAGGCAAGAGGTGTATGAGGCAGGATATACCCTTGTCCCTGTTACAATGCGAGGCACTTTAGATTTCCTGTTGATGGGTCAGCCTGTTCTAAAAGTTAAGGAAGGGAGGGGTGGAAAAGTCAAAGGTGAGGAGGTGCCTGGAAAACAGTAACTTCAGTTAATTCCCAATATGGGACTCGCTATTTCCGCACTTACCTTATTGAAAGAGACGCTGAATGTCTGCCGGCCACGACCAACCTGCAGTAATAGAGGGTGCAATTTGCAACACGCTACCGACACACACTTCCCCAGTACCGAGGGAGCCAGCCATTACCCCGCGCACCCTTCCAGACCGGACTAGGGTCAGAATTGGGCCATTCGGCCCATCAAGTCTACTCACAACTGCTGTCTCATGGGATGTAGGCACCTGCCCACCATTGAGTATAGATACTGAGCCCAATGCTCTAGTAGATATGAGTTCATTGGTTCATTAGGAGCAGATTTGGCCATCAAGTCTACTCCGCCATTCAGTCATGGCTGATCTATCTCACCCTCTCAACCCCATTCCCCTGCCTTCTCCCCACAACCCCTGACACCCGGACTCCCCGGAGCCGCAGCGCCAACTCGTCAACAAGTTGGACGGTTAATATAAGTGACCATTAAACATATCCCGTTCATATATTTTCCATTTCGAAAGAAACAGAGATGGACGCAACAATTTCGCATTGAGAGGTCAAGTGAGCTCGATGGCCTGTGCCAATCGCAGATATTCATGCTAATCTCTCCCGCCAGGCAGTGCAATGTCAAATAAAATTCACCATCGGAATCAAACGCTTGATCGAAACTAGAGTTTAGTGTTTGAGTTAGGATCAGGATTCGTAGAGTTTGTTTCGGAGTTGGGCCCGGCGTTAGAGTTTGTTTTTTTTAACGTTGGAGTTAGTCTTGATTAGTCAGAGGGTGGTGAATCGGTGGAGGGCGACAATTGATATTTTTAAGGCGGAGATGGATATATTTTTTAATTAGTACGGGTAATGGGGAGAAGGCAGGGGAATAGTGAGAGGCAGAGATATAGATCAGCCATGGTTGGATGGCGGGGTAGACTTGATGGGCCGAACGGCCCAATTCTGCTCCTAGAACCCATGAACTTACTGGCGGAATGGCCCATGAGGGTGGTGATGAAGAATGAGGATTGAAGGTATTTGGAGTGGCATGGGGTTAGATTTCCACAGGGGGTTTGTGGGTGGAATTGGTATTCGGGGCGGCGTTATTGTCAGATCATTCTGAAGAAGGGTCCCGAACCGAATCGTCACCTATCCATGTTCCACAGAGATGCTGCATGACCCGCTTTGTTACTCCAGCATGTTGTGTCCTTTTGTGTGCTCTTGTGTTATTTTGGGGGCATATAACAATGAATGGTGATGTGGTGTGTGGGACAAGGGAAGGCGTTCGGTATTCCGAACGATTTGAGGACAGGTTCGCGGGGTCATTGGATCATTGGCAAACTATATTTGTCCATCTATTTACACTTGTGTTTTCTGTGCACATATTCTCGAGGTGTGGTTGTGTTAGAACTGGGGAGGCGGATGGAGTTCGGATCGGGATTAGGGATCAGAGTTGGTTTGGTGTAGAGTCAGGATGCCTAGGTTGGTGTTAGCCTTGGGTAAGGTACTGGGTAGGTATTGGATTTAAATTTGACGCGATAGTTGTACAGGGTTAGGCTTGGCCAAACCTTTGGCCACTAGAGGTGAAACAATCAAACGTCCTCCTCGTTTGTAGACGTAACATTATTTTTGTACGTTTTCGGAAGTTTGCTTGTAGCAGTCTTGATGGGCCATCACTCCTGAACTGATATTATTGATCCCTGCCCTTTGTAACAACACTCGCCGCCGCACAGATAGATTTAATATCGCCCCGAAACCCATCCATCCATCTTTCCGAAAAGTGACAACGAATGTCAGTACGTGAAGGGTTAAAGTTCGTCGCTTCTCCTCCCTATCTGGGCAAAGTTTTCGTCGTAAAACGAATATCAGGCAGAATTTGAAAACCGATCAACGTGGCCGTCTATAATATCGATACAAACCCCAATACATGAGATAAAGGGAACTCGAGGGGGGGAAGAAGAAACGAAACAAACGTTGACATTAATTTAAATTAAAAAATTAAATTAAAAATAAATGTTAAAGATTATTCATCTTGGGGAGGCCTGTTGTTTTTCTGTTTAGAAGTCATATGTGTGGATTGCCCGTTCGCGGAGGGTGCTGCCTGCCGTTCAGTTGAACACTCACTCAATGAGAGTTCAGGGGACGGTCGCGGTCATTTCTCGCCTTTTAGTTCAGCTGGTTTATCCTCAGCTGGTAGATGGACTGACCATCTGCATACCGTGGCTTGTCTGCCTCCCTACAACAGCTACAGCAGAACGACTGTGGCTTTTTGGGGAGGCAGCGGCGGGCCGCAGCTGAGGGGAGCAGTGAGCGGGCTCAGGGCTCATCTCAAACCAAAAGTCGGAGCTCTCCTTCACAAATCGTTCCAACGCGACCACTCGCGACTTTGTGGGCAATTTGATGTTATTCACAAATCCGCACCACACATTAGAAAGCGAATTGCAGGGTGCAGGAAATTGCAAGTAAAATTAACGACGAACAAATCATTTTTCTCCTTGTTTTATAAGACAGCGAGAGCTAACAAATGCTGTTTCTCTGCTTCTGCTTAAGAACATTCGTTAATATCAGCGCCCAGTTGGAATCATGGTTTGTAGCCCCACTGGTCGGTGTTAATATTGTTTAAAAAATAGATTTTTAATGGTCGACAATAACGTGGGCAAGACCAGAGAGAACCCTAGAAGCGACACCAACACTTAATATTATCCCGATCAACTTTATATATATATAAAGTTGTTAAAATCGCCGTTCTAACTTCACTGACAGTATATAAATTAAACGATTACACAATAAGTACCGTCTACAGACTCCCTGACACTAGCTTTTCGCCCATTCCTACCACCAATTCCATTTACAATTCCCAACGAAATTGGCCGAGTGGAATATTTCGGATTCCGACTATTTCCAGGAAGCGGTTGGCGATGACTGACTCCTTCGGAAAAGTCAAAGAAGGTTCCGCTTCTGTCAAGGAATCAACTAGATAATGTAACAACGGACCACACATACGCACACACATCGACGCACACACAGACAAGCTGCAAATATGCACAGAAAACACAAGTGTAAATAAATGGACAAATATCGTTTGGCAATGATCTAATAATCTCTAGCACCTGGCGATAAACCGGTTCAGCACAACGTGTATAGAGTCTATGTACATAATGTACACATAGAGCCTCTATGCATACATATAGATTATGGATTTGACATTGTACATTCATTTTACATTACTTACTTTGTAGTTGCTATTTATACAGTAATGTATAGCACACATATATACATGTACTATATATTGCTATATATAGTTAAACCTATCTCCCCCCCTCCCTCTCTCTCTATCTATATATATATATATATATATATATATATGCGCGTGTGTCTGTATGTATAGGTGTGTCTGTGTGACAATCTATCACCATATGTATAGTAATATATAGTACATATATATATATACATATATTATAAACTGGCTTCTATAAATACTATATATTTGTACTTACTTTGTAATTACTGAATATAGTAATGTACAATGTACACTGAATGTACTGTATGTCATATATATAGTGTATATAGTATGTATATGTATATATAGTAATATAGACGTAGCCTGCTGGGATAACACATACAGTAGTGTATAGCACATATATACATGTATTATATATTGTGCTCTCTCTATATATTATATATGTTACTTTGTAATTACTATATATATATTGGTGGGTGTGTATACATATATATGCACACACACATATATATGTATACGTATATATATAGCAATTGCAAAGTTATAGATGTATATGCACTATATGGTACATGTATCTATTTGTACTATATTACATTTTACAATGTAATTACTATATTACTAAGTAAGTTATGTATATTGGTCTTATAAGGTTTAGCACAACACGCTACCAGTCCCAGTTGTGGACACGTTGGTAAAGTTATCTCGTTGTAGGAAACTGACCTCTCTTTTTATTCTGGATTTTAAATACTGGATTATGTTTTTGCATATAATTCATGATGCTCTCATAAGTAATTTTACTAAGTTTGTATATGTAGTCTATGGTGTTTTATATGCAATGTATTTTTTGTAATGTCGTCTGTTGTCTGGACCTTCAGTATGAAATAAATAAGTTTAATAAAAAAATAAAATATACTATATGGCAGCAATATATAGTAATGTATATATGAGTACTATATTGCTTATTACTCTGTATTTACTATATTACATAGTAAGTTGTATATAGAATGTATATAGAAAGAGTAACATAAAGAACATGTATATATGTGTGTACCATTTTACTTTTAATTCCTACGTATCCAAGTAGGTAATGTGTAAGTTATGGGAATATAATGTATCTATGTTTGTGTGTGGGCATTTGTGTGGGTTTAGCGTGAATCAGGTGCAGTTTGAATGCGAGGTGACAATCTGAAAGCGGTTCCGTTCTCTCTACATCCACGCTGAATGATGAACCAACACAAGAGCCCGCAGGCCGGCAAATTATTAACGAAATATTTGCATACGATTTGCAATTTAATCAAGGATTATTGTCACACGGTAAACCTGATGTGTGGGACGTGATACGTTTCACTCAGCTGCGGAGGTTGTAGACGGGAATTAAAAGTATTACCAACATTACTCACTGCGAGCTGGCCAGAATCTTACCAATATAAATATATATTTACCGGAAAACTGAGCTGCTAAATACCTCCATCTTGTGTCTGATTGAATTTGACATTTTAAGACCATTAATTATTTCGTGGAATAGAGGCTTAAAAATCACACTGACTTGCCTTTTAAACTGATCATAAAATAATGCTAAGACGTAGTTTTTTTACTGTGGGATCCTACATAGTAATGTTTTCCACATATCAATTTTAACTGTTTCTATTAAACATTTTCCTCGTGTAAATTGTTCTCTAATATGTTCAAAATATGAATCACGCGGCGATTTCTTGTCAAGTATTGTAAAACAGTTTTATAGCGAAAGTGATTATATAGATTTGTCCTGGCTATTCCAGTCTGATGCCACATGGGGCAGTGTTATTAAAATATCTGTTAAAGTTACTGTTCAATGTTGTTTCAGGTCCCAGTGAGGCCAGGGTATCACTCACTCAGCGGTTTGGTGAGGGTGGACAGCGTAGCAAGCACACCTGCACAGGTGAACTAACTCGCAGAGGGGTGGAGGTGCGGTCTTTGTGACACCGTGACCCCCTCCCCCCCCCCCCCACCCCCCCCCCCTCTCTCTCTCTTCCTAAACAACTGCGAACCTTGAAGCTCAAAACTTCGTGAGACTGAGAGAGCGCCGCCGTTGTGTGACTCCAGTTTGTACCTCGCGTTGGCCTTGCATCGGGCTAACTTTAGTTCTGCGCGGCTTCACCTGGCCTCTATAGCGCGATAACACGGCACTCACCGGTTGACGGACCCGGGGGGGAAGGGGGAACGACATCGGCTGAGAGCGGCCAGGAGCCGGGGTAGCTGGAGAGAGGGGAGTCAGTGGACATTTACAGTGGGAAAGAACGTACCTTTAGAAGGAATTTCTATAGTCAGAGGGCGGTGAATCTGCGGAATTCATTGCCACAGAGGGCTGTGGAGGACAAGTCAATGGATATTTTTAAGGCGGAAATTGATAGGTTATTGATTAATAAGGGCGTCAGGAGTTATGGGGAGAAGCCACGAGAATGGGGTTAGGAGGGAAAGATAGATCAGCCATAATTGAATGGCGGAGTGGACTTGATGGGCCGAATGGCCTAATTACGCCCCAACTACTTATGAACCAGTGAACTTAGGTGAGGCGCAAAAAAGTGGAGTCCACAGATTGTTCGCCGGGGTTTAAAGCGTCGCTGGCGCTCTCTCCCTCTCTCTCCCTCTCCTCTCTCTCTGTCTATTTTTGATCATGTTTTCCCTCAGTGCCGCTTTCTTCGCAGCAAAGCTCGCCACTTTGGTAAAGAGCTGCTGATTTAAGTTTACTGACACGGGGAGAGAATCCAATCTCGGCGCCGCACCTCAACTCTCCCGTGAGTGCGTTCGAGTCATACGGGTGGTTAGCTGAGATGGGGAAGCTTGCTCTTCTGGATAGCTATAAGGAAGGGAGAGAGGGAGAGAGAGAGAGAGAGAGAGAGAGAGAGAGAGAGAGAGAGAGAGAGAGAGAGAGAGAGAGAGAGAGAGAGAGAGAGAGAGAGAGAGGGTGAGAAAAAAAAGAGAGAGAGAGAGAGGGGTAGGGAGAGAGATGGAGAGAGCGAGAGAGAGAGAGAGAGTGAGAGAGAGAGAGAGAGAGAGAGGGATGGAGAGAGAGAGAAAGAGAAAGAGAGAGAGAGAGAGAGAGAGAGAGAGAGAGAGAGAGAGAGAGAGAGAGAGGGATGGAGAGAGAGAGAGAAAGAGAAAGAGAGAGAGAGAGAGAGAGAGAAGACACACACACACAGAGACACACACACACACACACACACACACACACACACACACACACACACACACACACACACACACACACACACACACACACACAGAATACAACAGCCTGTGTGTTTGGCAGAAGCGAGCACTGGAGATTTCGTTTTTACTTTTCACATCGCACCGAATCACACCGATGACACTGACCGCACAGAGGAGGTGCTGGGTGAAAAATAAGGGTTATATTCACGAGAAGGGATGAATTTGGGCGTTCAGTGCGGTTTATTCGTTTGAAACAAGACGGTATCAAAAATAAAAGTGACTGAATATCATTACCGGTGAGATAGGAGTTTAAAAATGTGTAGGAAGGAACTACAGGAGGTTGGTTTAAACTGAAGATAGACACAAAAAGCTGGAGACTGGAACTCGATTTCACCCCGTCTCCTTTATCACCGTTACTTTTATGCATGTCTTTCATTAATTTGTTCTATATCACAGTCTGCTCTCTCATTCCCCTTTGAGACTGAGTCTGGAGAAGGGTCCCGACCCGAAACGTCACCCATTCCTTCTCTCCGGAGATGCTGCCCGTCCCGTTGAGTTTCTCCGGCGTTTTGTCTATCCAAGGAGTTTCCAAAGATTGCGACAATTAGTGAAGCGCCACACGTATGCTCTCGTTCATTTAATATGTAAATATATGTTCAAAACGGCCTTGCCCTGTAGTAATTCATAGCGGGCCCTTTCTAATTTTGATTTTGTAACGGTTTTGTTAATGAGAAAGCGGGCCCGTTAATAATGTAGCATGAAAGTCCAGTCGCTCACTAACAGACGTGTCATATTGCAGATATAATATCCTCATGTATCTCCAGTCTCAGAAACCATAACGCCGGCGTTTGTCTTATGTGCGGGTGAATGGATGATATTTTAATGTCAAATGGGACAAGTCAGGCTGATGTCCCTAGTTTTGCATGCCCAATGTATGCAGATAATCGGCACAATATCAGCCGATATATTTAAGGCAGAGATAGATAGATTCTTGATTAGTACAAGTGCCAGATGTTATGGAGAGAAGTCGGGAGAATGGGTTAGGAGGGAGTTATATCAGATTGAATGGCGGAGTAGACTTGATGGGCCGAATAACCTAATTCTACTCGTATTCCTTGTGGCTTTAAGGGCGCAGACAACGTTACAGGGTATTCAGTTGTACACAGGACATTCAATTTGTAATGAGAAAGTCATTTGTTTCTCTCTTTCGCTGTTTAGTTCCTCGACTTTGAACGACCAGAATACGGCGTAGATCGATTTTCTCAATGGGATGAAATTCATCTTGTGTAACAACTCAAAGCTGCTGGGGGTGACTAAGGTGACAGCGGTGCATTTCACGGCCAAACTGTGAAGCAAAGATACCATGTGTTAAAGAAGGAACTGCAGATGCTGGAGTTGTGTAACCCAAGCAAAGATACTAGCTCCTCTCGTATCTTTGCTGCGAAGCCCCTACTATTCAAGCTGAACGGAACACAGAGAAACAAGGAACTGCAGATGCTGGAATCCTGAGCAAAAATTCAAAGTGTTGGAGGAACGGGAGGGACCAGGCAGCATCTTCGGGGAGAATGGTCCTGACCCAAAACGCCGCCTGTCCAATCCCTCCACTGATGCCACCGGACCCGCTGAGTTCCTCCACAACTTTGTGTGTTATGGTTCAGATAAAATATACAGTTGTTAATTTTAAAAGCGAAACGGTCAAATTATACATTAAGCGGACAACATTACTGAACGCGGCGATGATCAATAAATCGTTGATTTTGGGATTAATTTATTGCTGTTTTTCGAACTTTTTAAAGCGTGCTCGTGAATTATTGCATTAGCCGTAAATGCTACGCGGGGATTTTGTCCTTGTGTGGATACAATCACGAGAGGAATAGATCGTGGAAATGCACAGAGTATTTTGCCCAGAGTAGGAGAATCGAGAAGCACAGGACATGGGTTTGAGGTTTGGGGCTGGGGGGGGGGGATTTAATAGGAGAACGAGGGGGTAACTTTTTTGCACAAAGGGTTGGTGCGTGCATTTAACGCGCTGCCGGAGGAGGTCGTTGAGGCAGGTACTTACTGTTTAAGAAACAATTAGACAGGTACATGGACAGGACAGGTATAGACGGATATGGGCCCAACGCAGGCAGGTGGGACTAATGTAGATGGGACATGTTGGGCGCTGTGAGCAAGTTGGGCCGAAGAGCCTGTTTCCACGCTGTAAACGCTTTACGGTGCTGATGTTAAAATGCGAGATAGCTGGGGAGTTTTGCATGGCATCGATGGTTCCCGCACCGTGCGCCCCCGGCAGAGCAACAAACACTTTTTTTTTCGCCCACCGAAATCCATCTCGGCACAAACCGGACCCGTAAATTTCAACTCGTTTAACGGAATCTGGACAATTAAACGGGCTGCGTGGAAAGGAATTGCAGATAGACACGAAATGCTGGAGTAACTCAGCGAGACAGGCAGCATCTCCGGATAAAAGGGGTGGGAGACGTTTCGGGTCGAGACCCTTCTTTAGCCGCTGATTTCCCTCAGCACTCGCCCAATGCTCACCTGACACCAAGAGACGGGAAGCGATATTCTTTTCCTAATCTAGCGATCTCCACAGTTAAACTTCGCGGTTTTTACTTAATATGGACATTAGTACATCGCGGGAGAAGCAAATGACTCGCCCGCGTTGGAGAAGACAGCCGACCTGTACTACAAATTTATCCGCCCCCAACCACACACACATCCTATTTGTGAGATTCTTTGCACTGTGAACTAGGAGGCTGCATCTTCCAATGTCACAGACACATTCTGTCCAACAAATACTGTGCGGTGTTGTGCTGAACAACTGTCCAAATATGTGATGTCCCTCGGACTATCTTTGAACGGACTTTGCTGGCTGTACCTTGCACTGGACGCCATTCCCTGATCGCTTACCTGCACACTGCAAATGGATCTATTGTTAATCATGCGCTGTCTTTCTGCTGACCGGTTAGCATGCAACAGACAGGCTTTCCACTGTACCTCACTGCACGTGACAATAAACTAATCCAAAACTAAAAGCTGGTACAGACACGAAGTGCCAATACAGAGCAACTCAGCGGGCCAGGCAGCATCTATGGACTAAAACGACGGGTGGCATTTTAGGTCGGAACCATCGCCCAACAGACATTGACCACATTGAACCAAAATCATATCCCACCCTCCTTAAAACGCATAATCAATTCCTCCTAAATCAAAAGAAAAAGCAGCTACCCCAACCTCAACTATTTCATTCCTGCCTAGGCGCTCAATATCTGATCAACAGTGTCCCTTGGTCAACCTCGCTCATTACATTAATTTTTTTCCCAGTGATTTCTATTCCCTTACAACAATAACGGGGTCTGATATATAGCTATCGAGCGGGTGGTCCGGCGCTGCCTTTTCATATTCATTTACCTTCAAATCAGAATTGAAGTTTTCATATATTTAATTCAATAATCCACGAGCGAGTGCGTGTGTGTGTGTTTGTGTGTGTGTGAGTGAGTGTGTTTCACGGGGAATTTCGGATGATTGCTAATTGCATTGTCCTGCCCAGGTCATTGGTTTCATGTTACTGTACTGAGATTCTGCCTGACATGAAATATTAGCAGCAAAAACGCCACTCAGCTATTTAAGCATGCAACACATTGTAGATTACCGCGGTTTTTATGGCCCAGAACGGAAGATGTCACGCATGTAGCCCATGTTACAGTAGGAAACGGCTCAACGAACCATTTCGGTGCCAGTTCTATTTAAATGAATGTGCACAGCAGTAAAAATAGGAATGAAGATAAATGCTCCCTGCATCAAACTTGTATGAGTTTTAAACCCCAAAGTCATAATAATTGCTACTTCGATTAGTAATGACTATTTGGGTACATTCCGCGCACACGCTGTTACCATATCAGCGCCTATTAAACCAAAGTCAATATTTAAACAGAAAAAAGAGTAAGTACAGCGAGAAATAAAGAACCAATGTGTGTGCTATAAATACCAATGTGTATTCTATAAAAGGTTATTTACTTGTTTACATCAGTTTGGACATTTTTTGCATTATTCTTAAAACTTCGGGAATTCTGTGACTCACTTTAGACAATTAAACCGATTTATTTAAAAAAAAAACCATATCCTACAAGGCGACGCATTCATCACGACAGTCATTGTTCCAAAAACACGAATCACTTCCAATTATTTGTCAATTTTTGCCTTATTAATCCTAATTTGCAAACGCCGGCGTTGGATATTCATGCAATCTCTGCGTTTCAGGACGTACGCCCGAGACTTATATTGGAAAGGGGATCTGTTCCACTGATTGCAGTAAAAAAAAGATTTGCAGCGTAAGATGCGGTGATCTATATTCTATGTCGGTTACCGTCGTGTGCATCTTTTTTGGACACGTTCAATTTCAATCGACGCTGCCCCAAACCCCAAAGCCGGACCAATGGCCTTTTCACCGCCGGGCAGAGTGGAAACAAAAATAGTCCAAAGTGGACCCAGGAGTAGTAACATAATATATAGTCGCCTAAGCCCTTTTTATGTTGAATTTCATTGCATCCCCGTTTTATTACAAAGAGATTACTTATGTTTTATACATTATTGGGACTGTTAATGTTCCTGCATATAGGTTTTACAAGCCCCTCTTTGGGATTTTGTGTTCTTCCGCGTCGTTAATTTCAATGGGAGCTCGCTTTAATGGGATGCTCTCTCCAGACTGAATCTGTACGGTATTGGGGAGACAATCTATATTTCACGTGGGTCCAGAATCGCCGTCGCCCTCGGCGGGGCACCTACCCACACCATTTTCAGAACATAGCACCCATATAGAACTTCTTCAGAGACACAGTCTGAAGAAGAATCACGACCAGAAATGTCACCCACCCTTTCTTTCATCAGGGATGTTGCCTGACCCACTGAGTTGAGCCTATGTTTGGAACTCATTGTTCAGGAGAATGGGGGTTAAGAGGGAGAGATAGATCAGCCATGGTTGAATGGCGGAGTGGACTCGATGGGCCGAATGGCGTAATTCTGCTCCAAGAACTTACAAGCTGATCACGTTTTACTTATATCTGAAGTTGTCCGCGCTTCTTTGCTTCCTAGCCACACCCGTTAAAACATTTCAACTTTTTATACAGACCTTTTCAAAAGAAATAATTCTAGTTTCCCGACTCTGGTGATAACTAATGACTTTGTTCTCTTCTGTAACTGACTCGCCGAAAAGTGAAAATCTGCTAGCTACTCGAACAATCCTTTCTCTGCGAAGAAACACGGAACTGCAGATGCTGTTTGGCCAAGGAAAGACACGAACTGCAGGAGTAACTCAGCGGGTCAGGCTGCATCCCTGGAGAACATGGATAGGTGACGTTTCGTGTTGGAACCCAGTCTAAATAAGGGGTCTCGACCCGAACCGTCGTCTATCCATGTCATCTAGAGATGCTGGCTGACCCGTTGAGTTACTCCAGCACTTAGTGTGAACATTGTAATCTATTGTAATTTTCTTGCCGTATTCTTGATGGTCTCTTAATGAGTGAAATCCTTTGGAAAAAAAAAAGACTCAACGGTGTCTGATATAAGGGCGACAGAATAGATGTACAGAAGGAAGACTGTATCACATTGAAGCGCGTATTCGGTACAATTCAGAATGAAAGGCTATTGGGTACAATTCAGAATGAAAGGCTATTGGGTACAATTCAGAATGAAAGGCCGTTATTTTAGGAAGGAGATGAGGAGAAATTGATTTAGTCCGAGGGTGGTGAATCTGTGGAATTCTTTGCCATAGAAGGCTGTGGAGGCCAAGTCAATGGATATCTTTAAGGCAGAGATAGACAGATTCTTGATTAGTACGGGTGTCAGGGTTATGGGGAGAAGGCAGGAGAATGGGGTTAGGAGGGAGAGATAGATCAGCCATGATTGAATGGCAGAGTAGACTTGATGGGCCGAATGGCCAACTTCTTCTCCTATCATTTATGACCTTATGACCTTATGACATGACAAAATTCTCGCTTTCAGCGAAAGCAAAGAATATTTTTGAACCACTTTCAAGGGCACATGCACCAAGTTCCATCAAACCCCATGCTCATTTCCAAACCAATAACCATTAGGTTTCATTGCCTTACTGACATACAGACTTTCATGACAGAATGAAACTCTGTATGTCAGATTTACTATGTTTAGGAAGGAACTGCAGATGCTGGTTTGGACTGAAGATAGACACAAAAAGCTGGAGTAAAGGTCTCAACCCCAAAAGTCACCTATTCCTTTTCTCCAGAGATGCTGCCTGACCCACTGAGTTACTCCAGCATTTTGTACCTATCTTCAGTGCAGTTCATTCCTACACAATTAATAAAAGCAAGTCCAAGAGGCGTAGTTGAAGAGGTGGTCTTGGTGTTGCATTACTGAGGGAGAATTAGGGTTGTGTAGGTCAGTTTGAGAACAAGTTAGTTGTCCGAAAGTAGCTAATGATGATGTGTTAGTATGGGGCTTAAGGCATCTGTACCCCCTACCCAACAATGGCAGTGAGAAGAGGGCACATTGGATGGTTTGGATCCTTGATGATAGATGCAATCTAGTCGTGGAATCATCCTACTGCAACTAGGGAGTGGTCCTGGACTACTATCTAGATCATTGGTGACCCTTGGGCTATACTCGATCGGAATTTACATTAAATGTTATTCCCTTATCATTTATCTATACACAGTAAATGGCTCAATTGTAAATATGTATTGTCTTCCCACTGACTGGATAGCATACAACAAAACCTTTTCACTGAACCTCGGTACACATGACACTAAACTAAATTAAACTAAACTAAACTAACCTTCTTGAAGCTGCCACTTGCCTGGATGTTTTCGATGAAGGGAAGGGCTATGACTGGGATGGGCCGGGCTTTTTGTGTTTATCTTCATTATAGTCACCAAACTGAATTGCCAAGCTAAAGGGGGTATAATTAAACAGAACAGTCTTGTTGTAGAAGTCCTTGCATCATGGGGAGTGGCGCAGGTAACATTTTGTAGGGAAACCGGGCATGGTCGAGATATGAATACCCAATCAGTCACATCTTGGGATATTATCTCTCAGCCCTTGCAGCAGCACAGTCTGCGTTAAATGATTAAGCAGCATCCATATCCAGTTTCAAGTCAAGTCAAAGTCAAACAAACTTTATTGTCATTTAGAAATGCATTGATATATGCCGTTCCAAACGAAATTACGCTGCATTTGGCTCCCTGTGCAACACAATAAATTAACCGAAGGATAGGCATGGATGAAAAGGATAAATAGACAATAGTGGCAGCCCATTACATGGCATTCAGGAGTCTGACGGCTCGTGGGAAGAAGCTGTTGCAGAACCATGATGTTCTGCTCCTTATGCTGCGATATCTTTTTCCCGAGGGCAGCAGAGTGAACAGTCCGTGATGGAGATGTGTGGGGTCTTTTATAATACTGCTGGCCTTAGACACGCAGCGTTTGGTCGCAATATCCCCGATTGAGGGGAGAGAGGTCCCAATGATTTTTTCCGCTGTCCTCACCACTCTCTGCACGGACTTCCAGTCGGAGGCTTTACAGTCCCCAAGCCAGACAGAGATACAGCTGGTCAGAATACTCTCTATGGTGCCCCTGTAGAAAGGTGTGAGGATGGGATGGGGGAGATGAGCTCTTCTCATCCGGCGCAAAAAGTGCAACCGCTGCTGCGCTCTCTTAACAGTTGATGAGATGTTATTCGACCAGGTCAGACTGTTAGTGATCTGCACCCCCAGGAACTTTGTGCTACTGACCACCTCCACATCGCTGTCGTTGATTTGAAGTGGTGTGGGACTGTGCCGGGTTTTCCTGAAGTCGACGATGACCTCCTTTGTTTTCTCGACATTCAGGATCCGGTTGTTCGTATTGCACCAGTCCGCCAGTTGTTTCACCTCCTCCCTTCAGGGAGGAACTAAGTTTCAGTTAAACAGGACATGCCACATGAAACTTGTTTATCTCCAGGTTACACAAAAGGCTGGAGAAACTCAGCGGGTGCAGCAGCATCTAAGGAGCGAAGGAGATAGGCGACGTTTTGGATCAAGACCCTTCTTCAGACTTTATCTCCAGGTTAATCTGTATACGGGATTTTTAATGAGAAATGCTGCTCTTTTCAGCATCATGTTCTAGCACCAGGACACCATTTCATGTGTCCTTCAGTAAGGATTTTGCCAATAAAAGTGTGACCAAATACCAAATTTACTGCAGGAGATGGAATGGGTAATTGGCAGGTAACAGAATAATCTGTCAGCCCAATTCATGGTTCTTAAATCATGGTACATCAAACGTTAACATCAATAGATGTGCCTACAACACGGAGTTCCTGAGAGCAACTTTTTAGGATGAGGGGTGACATCATTGAAACTCACCAAATAGTGAAAGGCTTGGATTGAGTGGATGTGGTGAGGATGTTTCCACGAGTGGCAGTCTAGGACCAGAGGCCCTAGCCTCAGAATAAAAGGACGCACCTTTAGAAAGGAGATGAGGAGAAATTTCATTTATCAGGGGGTGGTGAATCTGTGGAATTCATTGCCACAGAGGGCTGTGGAAGCCAAATCAATGGATACTTTAAGCCTGTGATCGACAGATTCTTGATTGTTAAGGATGTCAGGGGTTACAGGGAGACTGCTGGAGAATGTGATTGAGAGGTAAAGATAGATCAACCATGATTGATCATTGATTGATAAGAGTTGATCATGATTGACAGGAGTAGACGATGGGCCAAATGGCCTAATTTTGCTCCTATGACTCACTGTTGGCTTCCTGTAAAGGGTCACCAATAAAAAATGATGTTGCATATCCAGAAACCTTTACATTCCTATAACATTCCACCATGATCCATAAGCAGGATAATTTACTTGAAGAAGAGCTTGGCACATCCCCAACAACTCTCACTAACCTCTACAGATGCGCCGTGGAAAGCATTTTATTGGGATGCATCACAGCAACAAACCATCCATCCTCCCTTCCATTGACTCCATCTCCACCTCACGCTGCCTCAGCAAGGCCACCAGCATCATCAAGGACCAGTCTCACTCCCGCATCTGTGGCAGAGAATTCCAGAGACTCACCACTCTCTGTGTAAAGAATGTTTTCCTCATCTCGGTCCTAAAGGATTTCCCCCTTATCCTTAGACTGTGACCCCTTGTTCTGGACTCCCCCAACATCGGGAACAATCTTCCAGCATCTAGCCTGTCCAACCCCTTAAGAATTTTGTAAGTTTCTATAAGATCCCCCCTCAATCTTCTAAATTCCAGCGAGTACAAGCCGAGTCTATCCAATCTTTCCTCATATGAAAGTCCTGACATCCCAGGAATCAATCTGGTGAATCTTCTTTGTACCCCCTCGATGGCAAGGATGTCTTTCCTCAGATTTGGAGACCAAAACTGTACGCAATACTCCAGGTGTGGCCTCACCAAAACTCTGTACAACTGTAGTAGAACCTCCCTGCTCCTATACTCAAATCCTTTCACTATGAATGCTAACATACCATTTGCTTTCTTCACTGCCTGCTGCACCTGCATGCCTACTTTCAATGACTGGTGTACCATGACAGGCAACTGAACCGTCCTTTCACCGGCTAGAGAGCGGTCCTGAGCTCCCATCTACCTCATTGGAGACCTTTGAACTATCTTTAATCAGACTTTATCTTGCATTAAATGTTGCCTGCTTCATCCTTTACCTGTCCACTATGGACGGCTTGATTGTAATCATATGTAGTCTTTCCTTTGACTGGGTAGCACGCAACAAAAAGCTTTTCGGTAGACGTAACAGTAATTAGCTGAATGAATCAACTGGCCATGTGATTATGTGGGTCAATGTGGCAGCAATTTTCACAAAGCATGATTCCTCCAGCAGTTAATGAAGACAGGAGAAGATAATATGTTTTCCTTTTGGCATGAAGTGCTTGAAAGGGAATGTGGTCCAGTACGCTGGAAGAACTCCCTGTTCTGTTTTCATCTACCCAGATAGGGAAGCAGGGAGGTTTTCAGCTCAACGTCTTATCTGAAAGAACATTGGATCTTCCAATTATAGAAAACTGAGTAAGAAATTCATCCTTTCATCTTGTGCTGGGCTGCTAACAGAAAAAATACGTGAAGCTGGCATGCGCGATCATCTCAGCAGCTTAGATGGTTTGCATGGAGTACGGGAGAATATGTATGGGTGAGATCGCCAACATATAGAATAGCCGATACATGACAGCAATTATAATCAGATACCCATCAAATGAACAAAATTATTTATTTAAAAATGCGAATAATCCTGCTCCAAGTAATTAAAGTGGTGACACGGTGGCACAGCAGTAGAGCTACTCCCTCACAGCGCCAGAGACCCGGGTTCGATCCTGACTACGGGTGCTGTCTGTACGGAGTTTGTACATTTTCCCCATGAGCTGCGTGGGTTTTCTCCGCGATCTTCGGTTTCCTTCCACGCTCCAAAGACGTACAGGTTTGTAGGTTCATTTGCATGGTATAATTGCACTGGGGATCGCTGGACCCAGTTGGCCAAAGGGGCCTGTTTCCGTGCTAAACTACAACTAAACATTTACTGGGAGACCAAAAAAAAAGACACAAAGTGCTGGAGTAACTCAATGAGTCAGGCTGCACCTTTGGAGAACAATAGTTTGGCTGTAGGGAGTTTGTGCTTTTAACTCTAGAATGCACAAAATAGGTGATGGGAATAAGTACTTGACTCATAGGAGCGGAATTAGGTCATTCGGCCCATTGAGTCTACATCCATTCAATCATGGCTGATCCATTTTTTCCCTCTCAACCCCAATCTCCTGTCTTCTCCCCATAACCCCTGACACCTGTACTAATCAAGTGTCAGTCAACTCCACCTTACAAATACCCAATGATCTGGCCTTCACAGCCGACTATTTTGGGTCCGGACCCTTCCTTTGGGAATGTTATGGTCATACTGTATTTTCAGCTCGTAATCCTTTCAAAGTGAAGGAAGGAATGAATCATTAAATAAATCTAACAGGGAAATAAAATCTCACCCAGGAGTGAGATGAGATGCAGTCTAATCTAATTATTAAACAATGAGAACAAGTGGTTCTGATGATATACATGTGGTGAAATGGGAGTGAGGTATAATTTATGAACTAATGGAGACACTCAGTAAATGACTCACATTTATGGGAGAGCATATAATAAAAATGAAGTGCAGATGCTGGTTTATACCAAAGATAGACACAAAATGCTCAATGGAACTCAGCAGGTCAAGCAGCATCTCTGGCCCTAGATCCCTCCATCTAAATGGAATAGGTAGAAATGTTAGCGGAGTTAATTCACCAAAGATCTTGAAGAAAATATTTCATAAGGTCAAAAGTGATAGGAGCAGAATTCATCCATTTGACTCATCAAGCCTATTCGGCCATTCAATCGTGACTGATCTATCTCTCCATCCTAACCTCATTCTCCTGCCTTCTCCCCATAACCCCTGACACCCGTACAAATCAAATTCAAATTTTGGGGTTTGGGGATGGGGGAGGGAAGAAATGTATTTGCATCAGTGGACAGCAGAATATATCAAGGAATGGGGCAGAAAATGATTAACAGGAGTTAAGAGGGTGTTGTATAGGAAGGAACTGCAGATGCTGGTTTATACCAAAGGTCAAAGTCTGAAGAAGGGTCTCGACCCAAAACATCACCCATTCCTTCTCTCCAGAGATGCTGCCTGTCTTGCTGAGTTACTCCAGCTCTTTGAGTCTATCCTTGGTTCATCCTACGCATCAAAGCTTACAACCCTGGAAAATTAAGTAAAATGATGAACAATTTCTCTTCAGTCAGAAGAAAGGTTCCAACCCGAAATATCACTTATTCCTTTTCTCCAGAGATGAACCCCTACCCGTTGAATTACTCCAGCATTTTGTGTCTATATAGGTGGGTAGTTATAATTTGAAATTTGGAGGCACAGGTATCAACATTAATGGGGTGGGGGCATATTGTGAATTGAAAAGACTGTGCCTTTGCGGTTGCAGCTCCTGGACTGTGGAACATCAGAACTGCCCCCTCCGTCAACTCTATTAAGTCGAGACTTAAAACTCATCTTTACTATCAAGCCTTTCTTGACGTCCTCTGAGGGAGGGCTATATGTATGTATTTATGTATGTACTTAATCTATGAACCACTGTTGTGTAACAGTGTACCACCAATGTAAAGCACTTTGGTCAACGAGAGTTGTTTTTTTAAATGTGCTATAGAAATAAAAGTGACTTGACTTAAAACTCTATGAAGGTTTATCAACAGGAGTTGGTTGGCACTTGGAATTGGGGGAGATGGTTGCTAGCGGGAAGAATGATGGAGGTTTGCTGACTGGTATTGGGAAGGTTGTCTATCTGCAATAACTGAGAGTGGTGATTAGTATCTGGACATGCAAAGGGAGATAATCAGCTAGCAGAGACAGTGAGTGTAACTTTCCAACAGCATTGGCAGAGATTTCTTCCAACAGACACTGGGAGAGATTGAGTAGTTTAAGAGAGGAATTAGGTGGAAAATTACACGCTAGATCTGGGGCAAATGTTTATACGATTCCATTCGCGAGCAGCGTTAACAGGCAAGAATTATGGGTGAAGTTTTGCAGCAGAAACTAAGAGGTGGGATTGCTTATTAACAGGAATTAAACGAGACAAACTCAGGAGAATGTAACTACATTGAGATGATATTTTTTTGTAGACAAATTGTGCCAGTAGGCACATTAATTAAAAATCAAATACATTTATCGACAATTTTTTGTTTCATTAAGCACACCCAGGTCTGAGTTGCACCTCCCGTTTTCCTAATCTGACATCATTCAGGTAACAATCCGCCTTCCTGTTCTTTCCACCAAAGAGGATAACCTCACATTTATCCACATTATACTGCATCTGCAATGCATCCGTCCACTCACCCAACCTATCCAAGTCACCCTACAGCCTCATGGCATCCTCCTCGCAGCTCACACTGCCACCCAGCTTTGTGTCATCCGTAAACTTGGAGATGTCACCTTTAATTCCCTCGTCGAAAGGTACGTCCTTTTATTCTGCGGTTATGACCTCTGGTCTTAGACTCACCCACTCATGGAAATATCCTCTCCACATCCACGCTATACAGTCCTGTCACTATTCTGTCTCCCCTCGTCCTTCCAAACTTCAGTGAGTACAGGACCAATGCTGCCAAACACTCATCATATGTCAACCCAATCATTCCTGGAATTGTTCTCGTAAACCTCCGCCTCTGGGCTCTCTCCAACATAAGGCAGCGACTCAACCACTGCACCACTGTGCCGCTCTCGATTTCAGTTTGATCATGACCTAATTCCAGCCTAGTTTGGCCATGGGATCCAATGTTATTTGATGCTCTTAGTTGGTTGGACCTGTTTGTTATTGAGTCTTTTACAGTGTTCCTTATTGCTAGCTCTACTACCTGACTGCTGCGGATGTGATCACATCTTTATCCTCTCCCCAGTGCCACTAAAGAGGTTGACTTCCTCCAAAGTCAGATGCAAAATGCTGGGTACATATTTTGGGGTGTCAGGGGAGAGGGGGAGATAGAGATATGGAAGGGTAAGGTGTGAAAACAAAAGATTAAAGGGGATTAAAGGATTAAAGTTCAAGGAAGATGTAGATTAGACCACTGTTAGCTAGGGGAAGCAGACAAAGATAACATTTAATCAAGAGATTCAGATTTAAATTTATGATAAATGTCTCCTTCAGGAAGCAACTGTAACCCATTCTTTTGCCTCTTGTATAAAGTTGCATAATTTCTGGAGGGGAATTTTTGAAGTTTTTTCTAAAATACTTAAAATAAAATTGGCCCTCGACACTGAACTGATCACGCTAGGTACGTCAGAAGCCTGTTCTGAGCTAACATTATTTCAAAGACGTTTCCTTAATTATGCCCTGATAACGGCGAAAAAACTAATACTTAAATTTTAGAAACACACATCAGTCCCTACAGTGAAGATGTGGATTACAAACATGTCCGAGACACTACATTTGGAAAATATTAGGCTTGTCTTGGCAGAAAAAACAGATCAATTTTTCAAGACATGGACACCCTTCACCGAATTCTTACAAGAATAGTATGGCGCAACACAACTTTGGATTTAAATCCAACTATGGGTTGGGTGAGGCAGATGGGGGGGGGGGGGGGGACACAAGAGGCAGGTATACCTCTACTTTTTTCCCTTTTTTTCCCCCCTTTCTTTTTTTTCTTCTCCGCTCTTACATCTTTATTCACTCTTTGGCTACACTACTTTGGTAGTCTAGGGGTCCTATCTTTGCACCTCTCACCTTTTTCTCTCTCTTGGTCTTTCTCTTTTCTTTTCCATTATTTTCAAGTTGAAAAGTCAACATTTGAGCTGTACAATAACTGTATAAATTTATACGTCGATTGCTTATTCTTGTACAATTACTTCTAATAAAAATAATAATAAATAAAATTTAAAAAAGAGATTCAGATTTAAGTCTGAAGAGTCTCGCCCCAAAACGTCACCCATTCCATAGATGCTGCCTGTCCCACTGAGTTACTCCAGCATTTTGTGCCTATCTTCAGTGTAAACCAGCATCTGTAGTTCCTTCCTGCACATTGACTCCCTCCTCATCAGCCTTTGGTTCCATGCCTGAAGGTGCCATTATTCACCTGTGAGTTTTGACAATATGCTCTTGAGGGTTGAAGTCTCAAAAGATAACGCGCATTATTCACCACAGATGTCTCTGGTTGAATAAGGCTGTCTATTCTGTAATGATGCTGAAAGCAGAGCTTCTGTGCTGTGTGCAACCAGCGAGAATGACACTGACACTCAGTGCTGAAGAGAAACATGCAAGGATCTCCAGCATGATGAACACGGTCTCCTGCTGCTGAATTGTTTAAGAACAGGCAAAGTTAGTTTAGTTTAGAGATGCAGCATGGAAACAGGTCCTTTCTGCCCACCGAGCCCACGCCGACCTTCCTTCACCCGTTCACACTAGTTCTGTTATACTGTGTACTCGTCCACTCCCTACACACTAGGGGCAATTTACTGAGGTTCAATTAATTAACCTACAAACCTGCATGTCTTTGGGATGTGGGGGGAATCATCATGGAAAACTTTATTGTGGTCTGAACAAAATTTCGTTGCCTGCAGTCAGACATATAGTAAATAACAAAACACACAATAAACACATATACATCCACCAAAGTGAGTTCACCAGACACCTCCTCACTGTGATGGAAGGCAAAAATCTTGTCTTTGTCTCTTCCCTTCTTGTTCTTCCTCTTCCTCTGCGCTGAGGCGACCCGGGCCTCCGATGTTGTGACCGCACTGGGTGATGCAAATTAGTCCCACGGCTGAACCGCGCTCTGCGGACGGGCCGGTTCAACTCCGCGGCCCGGGGCGGTTGAAGCTGCCGAAGCTGCCGCCCTCCAGTCCAGCGGACGCAGCTGTTGCCGCGGGAGCTCCGGAAAAACAGGTCAGCAACCTGTCACCTGCGACCTCCCGACGATGTCGTCCACTGGGCCCGTGGCCGAACCTTCGAAGTCGCTGCTGCCGCCACCTCCGCCGCCGCCGCCACCGCCACCGCCACCGGAAAGCCGCCACAGCCCCGAGTCGGGCCGCCGGAACGCCGGAACGCCTGAACCCGCCACAGCCCCGAAGTCGGCCAGCCCTGCGCTGGTAAGTCCTGGCTGGCTCTGCCTCCGGAGCCTCGAGGTCGGTCGCAGTTGGAGGCCGCCAGCTCCACCATTAGGCCTCAGCGCAGATGGAGACGGAGACGGGGGATACGACAAAGTCGCGTCCCCCTCAAAAGGAAGAGACTAAAGCGTTTCTCCCACCCCTCCCACACACATACACTACATAATAACTCAAATTAACACTAAAACAAGACAAGAAAACAACAAAAAAAAGAGTAAAAGATGGACTGCAGGCGAGCCGCTGTTGCCAGGGCAGCGCCGCCACTCCCACTCCCAGAGTGCCTGGAAGAAACCCATGCAGTCACAGGGAAAACATGCTAACTCCACACAGACAGCACGCGAGGTCAGGATCAAACCTGGGTACCTGGCGTTGTGAGTCAGCAACTCTACCGCTGCACTACATGTGGGGCCGCATGACGGCGCAGCAGTAGAGTTGCTGCCTTGTAGCACCAGAGACCTGGGTTCGATCCTGACTATGGGTGCTGTCGGTACAGAGTTTGTTCATTCACCCTGTGACCATGTGGGTTTTCTCTGGGTGCTCCGGTTTCCTCCCACATTCCAAAGAAGCTCCACGTTTGTAAGTTAATTGGCTTTGGCAAAAATTGTAGTGTGTAGGATAGTGCTAGTGCACGCGGTGATTGCAGGTCGGCGCGGACTCAGTGGGCCGAAGGGTCTGTTTCTGCGCTGTATCTCTGTATCCGTACCTGTGTCTCACTGTGCTGCCCTTAAAACAAATTGAGAGTAGGTTAAGAGTAGATGCAAAAGTGGTGTTCAACATTATAAAGGAATTTTACGGAATATTTGGAATAACTGTTGTCGCTATTGGAAAGTGGTCATCTGTGGGATTTAGAAGAATTAGCTGAAATTTGTGAATCTGACAAAGCCCTATGTGGCCTTCATCAAATAGATATTGGATGTCAGGTTACAGTTAGAGAAGACGTTGGTGAGGCCACATTTAGAGTATTGTGTACAGTTTTGGACACTATGTTATAGGAAATATGGTGTTAAGCTTGATAGGGTTCCCCAAAATATTGCCAGGACTCAGGGGACTGAGCTATAGGGAAAGACTGGGGCTTTATTCTTTGGCATGCAGGAGGATGAGAGGTGATCATGTTGTAGGAGCAGATTTAGGCCATTCGGCCCATCAAGTCTACTCCGCCATAGCTGATCTATCTTTCTCTCTCAACCCCATTCCCTTGCTTTCTCCCCATCACCCGTACTAATTAAGATCCTATCTCCAACCCCTAACCCCATCCCTACCATGTAAGACCTCAATCTCAATTTTGATGCCGAATCCTAACTCAAGCTTATATCTTTGATCCATGCCTCATCCATTCTCCAACCCTGACCTCATTTCCTGACTCATACCAATCTCCAATCCAACTCCTAACTCATGCATCCAAATGTGTACAAAATCAGAGAAATAGATTGGATTGACGCACAGAGTCTTTTGCCTAGAGTAGGGGAATCGAGGACCAGAGAACATGGGGGGGGGGGGGGAGATTTTATGGAAACCTGAGGGGTAACTTTTTTAACACAAAGGCTGGTGGTTGTATGGAAAAAGCTGCCGGAAGAGTTAGTTGAGGCAGGTATTATCGTATACTTTCAGAAAGATTTGGACAAGTATATGGATCGGATATATTTTGAGAGATATGGGCCAAAAGCAGGCAGGTGGGACTAATGTCGATGGGGCATGCTGGTCGACATGGGCAGAAGGGCCTGTTCCAACGCCGTATGCCTCTCTGACTCAGTATTCTGCCAAACTCAGTCGCACTGAGTTTACACAGCCACTAGATCCAGCTGCACTAGTTAATAGATGATGTTTTGGGGCGAGACCCTTCTTCAGTCTGAGAATCAGGGGAAAGTTAAACGAGAGATAAGACGGTGCTATGGAGAGATATAGAACAGATGAATGAAAGTTATACAAAAAAGGAACGATGATTAAGGAAACAGGCCATTGTTAGCTGTGGGCCCAGAGAGAATGAGTTATCTCCTGTTATTTGTTGCATCCACAGAACAAAATATCTCAGCTTCAGTGTGAAGAAGGGTCTCGACCCAAAACATCACACACACTGTGCTGCTGAGTTACTCCAGCATTTTGTGTCTATCTTCGATTTAAACCAGCATCTGCAGTTCCTTCCCACACAAAAGATCTCAGCCCCAGTATCTTAGCATCTGTAGGGGAGAGGATTATAGATTTCTAACGTTGGTTAAAAATTAGTTGTTCCTAGTTTTCCTGCAGATCACCCTTGGGATATTATGAGACAGTGAACCATATTCTTGACTCTCTCGTCTGCAAAACTTTATTTTTTTATTGGCCAAATTAAATTTGACTCATCCTGGCATGATGAATGGATGGGCAAGGTCCGCTTCATTAGGAAGGGAGATTTCAGTGGCACGGAATAAATTTTAACCCAGCTGTATAACCCGACACCTCTGGTTCCATAGCTCATTTGCTGAGGAAGGGGAGAGTTCAACCCAGGCAGTCAAAGCATGAATGAAACATCTACCATTGGGACTTGCAGCAACACTCAGTTGAACCATGCAAGTCAACTGCTTCAGGATATCAACTGCAGTGAACAGGGAAATAATAACAGAAGGACATAAAAGGAATAACATCCAGCAATACGCCCATAAACTGGTTTGTGCATAAGGTAGAGAAGGGGTGGGCTAGAAAGAAGCAAATGTAGGCAGTTGTGGGCCTGGGAAGAGTGGTTGCAGAACGAATGTTTCCAGTAATGGGAGGATTCATAAGTTCATACATTCTAGGAGCAGAATTAGGCCATTCGGCCCATCTAGTATACTCCACCATTCAATCATGGCTGATCTATCTTTCCCTCTCAACCCCATTCTCCTGCCTGCTTCCCATAACCCCTGACACCATTACTGATACCATAAAGAATTTCATCCTCATCTCCTTTCTAAAGGTACATCCTTTTATTCTGAGCCTGTGCCCTCTGGTCCTAGACTCTCCCACCAGTGGAAACATCCTTTCCACATTCACTCTTTCCAGGCCTTTCATTAATCGATGTTTCAATGAGGCCCCCCCCCCATCCTTGTAAACTCCAGTGAGTAAAGGCCCAGTGCTGTCAAACGCTATCATATGTTAACCCAATCATTCCTGGAATTAATTCTCGAAAACTTCCTATGGACCCTCTCCAGCGCTAGCACATCCTTCCTGGGATATGGGGCCCAAAACTGCTCACCCAGACTGCAGAGTCTGGAATCAAAGGTGACAACCTCACAATATATATGGCCATACCTTTAGAATGGAGATAGGAGGACTTTCTTCAGCCAGAGTGCGGTGAGTTTGTGGAATTCATTGCCACATTTGGCTGTGGAGGCCAAGTTATTGTGCATTTTTAAGATGGAGATTGACAGATACTTGATTAGTAAGGGTGTCAGGGGTTATGGGGAGAAGGAGGGAGAATGGGGTTGAGAGGGAAAAAATAGATCAGCCATGATTGAATGATGGAGTAGACTTGATGGGCCGATTGTATCTAATTCTGCTCCAGTATCTTATGGTCTTATGGCCTTATGGCAGAGTCCCCAAATCTGAATGGTGAAGGTAAAGGTTATTTGACCTTCGTTGTTACTTTGGCAAAATGTCAAAGTCTGCTGTAAAGTTGGTTCCGTCTGAAGAAGGGTCTCAACCCCAAACAACACCTATTATCCTTCTCTCCAGAGACTCATCTGCAGTTCCTTCCCACACAAAGCTGATTCCATGATTGGTGGCGTCGCTTCTTTGGAGAGGTTGGCTTGGAGGTTGGAGGTTGGTGTTGAATGGGGAGGAAGGGAGGGGAAGGTGGGCAAAGGTGAGGGCTTGAGGTCCAGTTATGGATAGGGCTGAAGTTGTTGGTTTGTTGGAGTTGAGGCAAGGACTGGCACCTCAGTCAAGTTTCTGGATGAACAATAGGTCAGGGCTTGAGGGATTTGGGAACGGAAGAGGCATGGGACAGAAAGTAGAACCCGAGTCAAGTTCAGGCCCCAGATTTGAGATTGTCTTTGGGTACTGATCAAGTTTTGAGATTGGGAGCATGTGTTAGGAGTTGGGAGCTGGGTTGGACATTGGTGTGTCAGGGAATTAAGTCCGGGTCGGAGAATGAATGAGGCATCAAAGGTGCAGCCTCAGAATGTATATGGACATACCTTCAGAATGGAGATTGGAGGGCTTTCTTTCGCCAGAGTGTGGTGAATCTGTGGAATTCATTGCCACATTTGGGTGCATGAGTTAGGAGTTAGGAGTTGGATTGGAGATTGGTGTGAGTCAGGAAATGAGGTCAGGGTTGGAGAATGGACGATGTGAGGCATGGATCAAAGGTATAAGCTTGAGTTAGGATTCGGCATCAAAATTGAGATTGAGGTTTTACATGGTAGGGATGGGATCGGGGTTGGAGATAGGATCTTAATTAGTACGGATGTCAGGGGTGATGGGGAGAAAGCAAGCGAATGGGGTTGAGAGGGAAAGATAGATCAGCTATGGCGGAGTAGACTTGATGGGCCGAATGGCCTAAATCTGCTCCTACGACATGAAAAATAAATCTAAGTCAGAAATTGAGTAAGGATCAGGGTTTGCAGGCATTGAGTTGGGTCTTGCCAGGGCAGTGATGCTGTTATAATTGGGAAAGAATGACACTTTAGGCTAACTAGTCAGAAGTAGTTAATCTGTGGAACTCATTGCCCTAGAGAGCTATGGAGGCCAAGTCAGTGGATCGTTTTGAGGCAAAGATAGACACATTCTTGATTAGAACGGGTGTCAAAGGTTATGGGGAGAAGGTAGCAAAATGGGATTAGGAGGCTGAGATCAACCATGATTGAATGGCAGAGTAGACCCGATGGGCCGAATGGCCTAATTCTACTGCTATAACTTGTGAACGTGAACTTGTGATATAAATTGATATGGATTGTAAGGAACAAGTGTACTTTTATTGATGCAAGACACATCTCTTGTTTCAGGTGATCCCGAGGTACTGGCTTATAATTGTTTCGAGATGGAGCGAAAAAACTAGTTTGCATGCTCTCCAGTCAAATCATACTGTACAGGAGTACAATCAAGCCTATACACAAGTACAACAGGTGATGCAAAGAGGAAAACACAAGAGTGAAGAATAGCGTAACCACGTTATAACATTAGACTCACAGACAATGTGCACAGGCTGCAATGAGACAGGTTGGGAGATTGTGCACACACATCAAGGGTCATGAGTGCTCCATGTTGCCTTATGCTCAAACAGAACAATGACATTCTTACTTGTAGCAGCACAACAGGTGTGTAAACATAGTACCCTGTAAAATATGTAAGAAGCAAAAAAAGTTAAAATGTATGTTTATATATAGATAGATAGATAGATAGATAGATAGATAGATAGATAGATAGATAGATAGATAGATAGATAGATAGATAGATAGATAGATAGATAGATGATAGATAGATAGATAGATAGATAGACAGACAGACAGACAGACAGACAGACAGACAGACAGACAGATAGACAGATAGATAGATAGATAGATAGATAGATAGATAGATAGATAGATAGATAGATAGATAGATAGATAGATAGATAGATAGATAGATAGATAGATAGATAGATAGATAGATAGACAGACAGACAGACAGACAGAGATAGATAGACAGACAGAAAGACAGACAGACAGACAGACAGAGATAGATAGACAGACAGAAAGACAGACAGACAGACAGATAGAGACAGACAGACAGACAGACAGACAGACAGACAGACAGACAGACAGACAGACAGACAGACAGACAGACAGACAGACAGACAGACAGACAGCTAAATAGATAGACAGACAGACAGACAGACAGACAGACAGACAGACAGACAGACAGATAGATAGATAGATAGATAGATAGATAGATAGATAGATAGATAGATAGATAGATAGATAGATAGATAGATAGATAGATAGATAGATAGATAGATAGATAGATAGATAGATAGATAGATAGATAGATAGATAGATAGATAGATAGATAAACACAGACAGACAGACAGACAGACAGACAGACAGACAGACAGACAGACAGACAGACAGACAGACAGACAGACAGACAGACAGATAGAGCGAGAGAGAGAGAGAGAGAGAGAGAGAGAGAGAGAGAGAGAGAGAGAGAGAGAGAGAGAGAGAGAGAGGTCGTGTTTTCTTCTCAGCTCTGCAGTTGAGAAGGATTGAAGCAGCCTTTCAAGGATTTTGCCGTTGGAGAGGGCACAGACCCAGGGGGGCTTCATAGTTCAACTTATTGTTGGGCTGTTGAAGCTTTTCTCTGGTCTGGGAAGCCTCCATCTGTGTGAAGATTCCTGAGTTTCTCCACATTGTCGAGGGTGCGGTTGTCGTTGGCGGATTGCCAATAGTGCCTGTGATCGTGGGTTTGGAATATTGGCGGTGTCTTTGTTGTTTTTAGCGCCGTTTCTCTGCCCTAAAGTCATTTTGCTCAGTGCGGCTGCCTGGCTTAATGTGAAGAAGGTACTTGTGCTTCCGGCGAGACTGCGATAGAGCTTTCCAAAAGCTGCTCTTGGCTGTGGACGAACCTGGGGACTTTCCTGCTTCTGCTGGAGGTTTCTGTTTTCTGCTGCCTGTCTTTGACTGTGACTGTCTCTGGGACTTAACTTGGAGCTGTGCTGCTGAGGTGCCTGGAGCTGGTTTGTGCCTCTGTGAGGATGGCGATGGAAGGGGCGCGGCCGAAGGTCCGGACCTACGCAGCGATGGCATCAGTGGCGGGTGCGAGGCCATCTGAGCTTGAGCCTCATGTTGACTTGGATGGGGACAGCTTTGGTATTTCTGTTCAAACTGGGCCTATGATGTCGAGGGGGGTAATTACGAAGGCCATGAATGAGCTTCTTGGGAGGGGGGCTATTGTCTCTTCTGAGCTCGAAAGAGGAAAGGTGGAGATGATACTTAAGACCCGGGAGTGTGTGGCCCGAGCGTTGGAGGAGGGGATCTCAGTGGGGGGGGTCCACATACAGGTGGATCCGTGGGTATCCAGGGTGAGACCGGTTCTTCTGCGGAGCTGCCCCACGTATTTTTCGGATGTAGTACTTACTCCACACCTGTCCAAGTTCGGGGAGGTGCGGTCTAAATGTTTTCGTCTCTTGCATCCCGGGGGGGACCCAGAGGAGAAAGGGGTCTTCAGTTTCAAGAGGAGGGTGTTCATGAAGGTGGGTGAGGGGGATGGTGCCGAGGAGAGTTTTGAGGTGGTGCATAAGGGTGTCCCCAGAACCGTGCGTTGGAGTTGGGGAAAGGCACGGTGTCATGCGTGCGGCGAATTTGGACATCTCCGTAGAAGGGTGTCTTTTCCGCGGGGGCACTGCTAGAGGTTCTAGTGCAGTGGCCCAGGAAAGCACTGCTGGCCCATCTGGGGTGGCTTGTCAAACCTCAGCGGCGCGGGGTGGTACTGCTGACCCGGCTGAGGTTGCCAGTTCTGCCTTGGTGACCCGGGGCGGCAGTGCTAAGCCTTCTGGGTCCAGAGGTTCCGCTTTGGGGACCCTGGGCAGTGAGAGCCCACGCCCCCCACACCCCCCACGTCTTGCGCCTGTGGCGGCCGATGGAGGTGGGGTGCAGGAGGAGGGGAGTGTTGAGGGGGGGTTTTGGGAGAAGCAGGGGAAGCACAACAAGAAGAAGGAGAGGGATAGGGCCGCCCGAGCGAAGAAAGTGCAATCGGGTGAGTTTAGCTCCAGTGTGGTGCAGACTGCACCTGCTGGGTCCCAGGGGGGAGTTGCGGTGGTTCGGAAGGGGGTAAAGAAGCCTCAACGTGTGGGTGGCAAAGTGGATGGGGGTAATGTGGAGGCGGATGACCCTTCCCTTATGGAGGTTACCGCACCTCCGCATGTGAGTGGGACTAAAAGGAGGCATCTGCCTGGTGAAGATTAGGAAGGGCGTGGGTCCAGAGCGAAGGGGATGTCTTTCTCCGGGCTTTCCACCACTGAGGTGGCTGAAAGTGGTCTTGACCCGGTGTCTTCTGGGTCGGTGGTTGGGCCTTCTCTTCATGGATCTACAGCGGGTGTCACAGGACTGGGTGCTGAAGTTGATTCTGGTGGAGTTGTGTCCACTGGGCGGGAGTCTGTCCCTTCATCTCAGGGGCCCACCGAGGGAGTTATCTCGGCGGGTGCTGTGGTTAGCTCCCTTGGGTGTGTACCCTCTGGGTCGGACGAGGTCCCCTCGTTTCAGAGGCCTACTGAGGGTGCTAGCACGTTAGGTGACGTGGTTGGCTCCCCTGGTAGTGTGCCCTCTGTGACGGGGGATGTGCAGAGTCAGGCCGAGGGGGGAGTTTCGGGGGTGTTGTCGTTCAAGTCTGTGCTCCATATCAGTGCCAGTGGAGGTGCTGGGGGGCGGGATGCCCCACCGGATGAGTTGTCTGGGGTGAGTTTAATAGCAGGTGGTGATTCTCTGGGTGATGCCTGTGGAGAGGGCACTCTGGATGATGTGGAGGTCAGGGCTATTATGGGTCGTGATCCTCTTTCAGACTCCGAGGGTGCCAGTGTTCCACAGGCCCTGGGGATGCCTCTTGTTGTTGCTTCCCCAGGCCCAGAAAAGGAGGGTGATGGTAGCGTGCAGGAGCCCAGCCATTCAGAGGGCTGCGAGTGTCAGGCAGGGGTGTCGGGACCCACCCCCAGCATTGATCCGGGGGGTCGTGTCATGGCTGAGGAGGGGGACAGCGATGCGGCCAGTGGGTGTGGCACAGAGAGTGATTTGTCAGAGAGTTCTGGTCTTTCTGAGGTTGTTGATTCAGGTGCGAGCGGGTTGGCTGAGAGCCCAGACTCCAAGGCCGTGTCTGAGGCGAAGCTTATTGTTGAGGTGCGAGAGTTCTTAACAATAAGTCGTGCTCCCAAAACATTATGGTTTGCTGCGACAAGGCGGTGGGGGGACCTGTCTAGATTTGCATGCGAGTCTCGAGGCTATCCTTAGTAACAAGGATAGTGGTCTTTCTGACTCGGATTTGGGGCAGTTTCGGGGTTTTTTGAAGGTCCTCAGAAAAGGAGTTCTTAAGACTACAGGGAGTGTGAGGGTCTCAATCTAATGTGCCTACACATTCACAGTAGCTACATTAAATTTAAATGGGAGTAGAGCGAGTTTTCGAAGATTTCAGCTCTTATCAGCCCTAAGGGAGGGGAGATTTGCAGTTTGTTATCTGCAAGAGACACATACCGTTGCTAGTGACGAACCTACCTGGCAACTGGAGTGGGAAGGGAGGGTTTATATGAGCCATCTCAGCTCAAATTCGAATGGGGTGGCTTTTCTGTTGGCCCCAAATTTTTTGCCAAGCATTTTAAAAGTGCAGGAAGTGGTGCCAGGACGTTTGCTCCATCTGGCCGTGAGCCTGGATGGCATGCCGTTGCATTTCATTAACGTGTATGCCCCTAGCTCCGGCACGATGCAGGCCGGCCTACTTCGGGAGGTGAATGCTCTGTTGGGCACTATTGATAGGGGAGAGTGTGTCTTCCTTGGTGGGGACTTTAATTGCACACTTGAGGTGCGGGACCGTTCTGGTACTCAGTGTGCGCCTGCTGTAGCGAAGAAGCTGAGAGGCTTGATTGACTCCTTTGAGTTGGTTGATGCTTGGAGGGACCTTCACCCTGATTCCACTGCTTTTTCATGGAGGTCTGAGGGCGGTGGTTCCCGCATTGATCGGTTTTATATTTCCCGAGCGTTTGTTTCCCGTGTCTCAGCGGCCTCAATGCGGCTGGTGCCGTGCTCGGACCATTGTCTGGTGCGTGTGGATTTTAATCCAGCGTGCGCTCGGGCTGGGTCCGCATACTGGCACTTTAACAACAGGCTGCTGGAGGATCGGTGTTTCCGGGAGTCATTCACTCGGTTTTGGGTGAAGTGGAGAGAGAGGCAGAGGTGCTTCTCTTCCCTTAGGCAGTGGTGGGATGTGGGTAAAGCTCACATCCGTCTCTTTTGTAAGGAATATACATGGGGGTCGACTGGAAGGCGGGACTCAGCGGTCGAGAAGCTGGAGAGGGAGCTACTGGACGCTGAGTCTCGCCTGGGTCAGTTTGGTGAAGACTCCAGCGAATGGGGAGAGTTTCAGAGGAAGAAGGAGGTTTTGAGGAGTCTGCTGCTTGAGCGGTCCCGAGGCGCATACATGAGGTCTCGGGTCCAGATGCTGCATGATCTGGACCGAGCGTCGCCTTTCTTTTTCTCTTTGGAGAAGGGGCGGGGAGCTCAAAAACAGCTCGTGGAGTTGCTTGCAGATGATGGCTCCTCTGTCACTGAGCCAGAGAGGATTAATGCCTTGGTTAGGTCCTTTTATGGGTCCCTGTTCTCTGCGGATGGTTTCAGTGTGGAGGCTCAGCAAGTTCTGTGGGAGGGTCTACCGACCGTGGATAGGGAGGAGGCTGATCTTCTTGATGGCCCCTTATCTTTGGAGGAGTTGACTCGCGCCTTGCATCAGCTCAGGAGGGGTAAGTCCCCCGGGCTGGATGGGTTGACGGTGGAGTTTGTTAGAGCTTTCTGGGACATCCTAGGGGGTGACTACATATTGGTTCTGGGGGAGAGCCTGGCGACTGGAGTGATGCCTCTCTCGTGGCGTAGGACGGTTGTTGTCTTGCTGCCTAAGAAGGGCGAACTCCGTTTGTTGAAGAACTGGCGTCCAGTCTCTCTCCTTTGCACAGAATATAAAATTTTTGCACGGACAATGGCAAATCGCCTGGGCTCCGTGCTGCATCAATTGATTCATCCTGATCAATCTTATACAGTCCCTGGCCGGTCCATCCAGGATAACATCCACCTGGTTAGGGACCTGATTCATTTAGTCGAGGGTACTGGTGAGTCAGCTGCTTTTCTGTCTCTTGATCAGGAGAAGGCTTTTGATAGGGTGGAGCATGAATACCTATTTGGGTCGTTGCAAGCGTTTGGGTTTGGACCACACTTCGTGGCCCGGGTCCGGCTTTTGTACGCTGCTGCGGAGTGCCTTGTAAAGGTTAATGGCGCGGTGCTAGCTCCTTTTCATTTTGGGAGGGGGGTCCGCCAGGGGTGCCCTATGTCGGGCCAGTTGTATTCGGTCTGTGTGGAGCCGTTCCTGTGTCTTCTTCGGAGGAGGTTGACAGGCCTGGCCCTACCTGGCCCGCGGGTTGAGGTGATTCTATCGGCGTATGCCGATGACGTACTTCTTATGTTCAATGATCCTGGTGACCTGCGGAGGATGCGTGACTGCCAGGAGATTTTCTCGGCTGCATCTTCTGCTAGGATTAACTGGAGTAAGTGCTCTGGACCTTTGGTGGGTCAGTGGCGGGTAGACTCCCTGCCGGAGGAGATGGCATTGTATGCGTGGAGGTCCACGCACCTCCTCTATCTGGGGGTGTACCTGAGTCCCACTGAGGATGTTTGGCCGGCAAACTGGCAAGAGTTGGAGACGAAGGTGGTTGCTCGGCTGGGGCGCTGGTCAGGCCTGCTTGGAGTTCTCTCCTTTCGGGGGAGGGTGCTGGTCATAAACCAGCTGGTGGCCTCTATGTTATGGTACCGGCTGGCTACTCTTGTCCCGCACTCTATATTTGTAACTGCTATACAGAAGAAGCTGGTGGATTTCCTTTGGGGAAATAGGAAGCATTGGATTTCCGCGGCGGTCCTGAGTCTTCCGTTAGAGGAGGGAGGCCAGTCCTTGGTGTGCGTGCGCACCCAGGTGGCGGCTCTCCGTCTCAGGACTCTGCGGAGATACATGTATGTAGAGAACCCTCCCAGATGGCACGCTCTGGCCACGTATTTTTTTCGTCAGGGTCATTGCCTAAGGGGGGTCTCGCGGCTCCCGGTGGCGGGCATCAGTCGACCCGCTCTAAGGGGCTTGCCTGTTTTCTACAGGGATGTGTTAAGAGTGAGGAATTTGGTGGTGTTCAGCCAGAGTGTTGCTCCACGAGGAGAGGGGGATGTTGTGGCTGCGGGTGTGGCTGGTCCTCATCCTGTCATGGTGGGTGTCGAGGAGAGGCGCGAGCCTAGAGTGGTTCAGATAGAGCTTACCCCCGCTCCGTCAGATCTGCTCATCGGGCCTAGGCTCCGGGATATTTCTCGGCCTCCGGCTCCGCATAATCTGAGCTGCCTTTCTGAGATGACCAGCATGCCATTTTGTGATGCAAGGAGACGCGCATTGTATAGGATGCTCCTGCACATTCTGAACCACCGTGCCTTCGTCTCCCGTCCTGACTCACCATGGAGGACGGTGTTACCATCCGAAGGCAGCGGGGGGCCCCAGTGGGGGTCCTTCTATAAGGGAGTCGTACCCCTTTATATTGGGGACCTGGGGTGGAGAGTGCTGCATGGAGCGGTGGTTTGTAATAAACTTTTGAGTCGGTTCACGGGCTCGTCTGCCGCATGTATTTTCTGCGGAGAGGAGGAGACCGTGTTCCATGTGTATATGGAGTGTGTGAGGTTACTGCCCCTGTACCAATATCTGAAGGGGCTGTTCCTCAAGTTCTGGCTGCATTTTAGCCCCACAATCCTGGTGTTTGGACTTAAGGCAGGGAGTGGGGAGAGCCGAGTGTGGGGGGGGGAATTACCTGTCGGTTTGCTCCTCGGCCTGGCCAAGATGGCCATTCGTGGGTCCAGGCAGCGGGCGGTCGACGGTCAGGCGAGAGTCGGCTGCCTGCCCCTCTTTCGGGCCTACGTCCGTGCACGTGTGTCCCTGGAGAGGGAACACGCGGTGTTCACGGGGACTCTGGAGGCCTTCCGTCGGCGCTGGTCACCGCGTGGGGTTGAGGCGATTATAAATGAATGTACTGTTGTACTTCAATGATCTGTTCGTTATAGTGTGATTTTTGATTGTGTTTTGATGTACTGTATTTTATGATTTGTGTCGAATAAAGTTTTTGAAATGAAAAAAAAAAAAAGAGAGGGAGAGAGAGAGAGAGAGATAGATAGATAGATAGATAGATAGATAGATAGATAGATAGATAGATAGATAGATAGATAGATAGATAGATAGATAGATAGATAGATAGATAGATAGATAGATAGAAAGATATAAATAAAGATAGATAAATAGATAGATGGACGGACGGATAGATGGATAGACGGATATAAAGATATAGAGATAGATAGATAGTAGTGCAAAATCATAAATAATGCCTCCAAGTCTATATTGTTTGGAGCCTTATTAAAAAACTACTTTTGAGCATAAGGGGACGGGAAAAAAGTAAAATATAGAATGGATCATTATTAGCTGAGAGGAAGGAGACAACGAAGCTTAAGTTTTGGCCTGAAACGTCGCCTATTTCCTTCGCTCCATAGATGCTGCTACACCCGTTGAGTTTCTCCAGCACTTTTGTCTACCTATGAAGCTTACGATCAGCAACATGTAATTAGGTGGGCAGTGAAGGGTTGGAGGAGGGATTGAGAAAGAAGGAAAGCAAGAGTTACTTGAGGTTAGGAAAGTCAATATTCATATAGAATGATCCATTTGCACATTTTCCTTAATTTTCGTCCCCGTCTCGTTTTCCCACCATACCCTTCCATATCTCTATGTCTCCCTTCCCCCAACTCTCAGTCTGAAGAAGGGTCTCGACATGAAACATCACCCATTCCGTCTCTCCAGTCCAGAGATGCTGCCTGTCCTGCTGAGTCAATCCAGCATTTTGTATCTATCCCATTGTAAACCAGCATCTGCAGTTCCTTCCTACACATAGAACATACAGTGGCTTGACAAAGTATTCATACCCCTTGAACTTTTCCACTTTTTGTCACGTTGCAACCACAAACGTAAATGTATTTTATTGGGATTTTATGTGATAGACCAACACAAAGTGGTGCATAATTGTGAAGTGGAAGGAAAATGATACATGGTTTCCAAATTTTATTACAAATAAAAAAACTGAAAAGTGTGGCGTGCAAAAGTATTCAGCCCCCCTGAGTCAATACTTTGTAGCACCACCTTTTGCTGCAAATACAGCTGCAGGTCGTTTAGGGTATGTCTCTACCAGCTTTGCACAATTAGAGACTGAATTTTTTGCCCATTCTTCTTTGCAAAATAGCTCAATCTTAGTCAGATTGGATGGAGCGCGTTTGTGAACAGCAGTTTTCAAGTCTTGCCAGAGATTCTCAATTGGATTTAGGTCTGGACTTTGACTGGGCCATTCTAACACATGAATATGCTTTGATCTAAACCATTCCATTGTAGCTCTGACCAGCTTCCCTGTCCCTGCTGAAGAAAAGCATCCCCACAGCATGATGCTGCCACCAACATGTTTCACAGTGGGGATGGTGTGTTCAGGGTGATGTGCAGTGTTAGTTTTCCGCCACACATAGAGTTTTACATTTAGGCCAAAAACTTCAATTTTGGTCTCATCAGACCAGAGCACCTTCCTCCACATGTTTGCTGTGTCCCCCACATGGCTTGTGGCAAACTGCAAACGGGACTTCTTATGGCTTTGTTTCAACAATGGTTTTCTTCTTGCCACACTTCCATAAAGGCCCGATTTGTGGAGTGCACGACTAATAGTTGTCCTGTGGACAGATTCTCCCACCTGAGCTGTGGATCTCTGTAGCTCCTCCAGAGTTACCATGGGCCTCTTGGCTGCTTCTCTGATCACTGCTCTCCTTGCCCGGCCTGTCAGTTTAGGTGGACGGCCATGTCTTGGTAGGTTTGCAGTTGTGCCATACTCTTTCCATTTTCGGATGATGGATTGAACAATGCTCCGTGAGATGTTCAAAGCTTGGGATATTTTTTATAACCTAACCCTGCTTTAAACTTCTCCACAACATTATCCCTGACCTGTCTGGTGTGTTCCTTGGGATTCATGATGCTGTTTGTTCACTAATGTTCTCTAACAAACCTCTGAGGCCTTCGCAGAACAGCTGTATTTATACTGAGATTAGATTACACACAAGTGGACTCTATTTACTAATTCGGTGACTTCTGCAGGCAATTGGTTGCACTGGATTTTATTTAGGGGTATCAGAGTAAAGGGGGCTGAATACTTTTGCACGCCACACTTTTCAGTTTTTAATTTGTAAAAAAATTTGGAAACCATGTATCATTTCCCTTCCACTTCACAATTATGCACCACTTTGTGTTGGTCTATCACATAAAATCCCAATAAAATACATTTACGTTTGTGGTTGTAACGTGACAAAATGTGGAAAAGTTCAAGGGGTGTGAATACCTTTGCAAGCCACTGTATATGGTGTGTTATTGGCTATAACGCATGAGATGAATGATAAACTTTCCCAATGTTTAGTATTCAATTCCCACATTAATCTATAAAATATTCTCTATAATACTTCATCCTGTTGTGAATCGTTGTGTAAAAGATCTTGTATTTATGTTGTATTATGTTGAATACTTACATTTGCTTTAACCATAGTGTTAGATATTCCCCATAATATATACAGGAAATTTGTTGCGACATATACAGGGCTTACTGGTCCTTATAATACATTCAGGATATGCTAATTGCTATAATATTCAGAACATGCCTTTCCCTTGCAAATGTGTTTCTTTGCAGGCTAGGTTATTATTATTTCATGATGCAGCTTATTTTCCAACTTCAGGCATCTGAAGATCATGTCATTTTAATGCTGTATTCCTGATTTTTATTTCACTGCTGTTTTAGCTAGTCAATGCATGTTTACCTCTGAGCATCAGTAGCTCCGACTCTTTCAAGCTTTCACGCTTTCAGACTTTTTTCCCCCCCCTTTAATATGTAAATATATTGTGGCATAAAGTGGTGCTCACCCACGAGCCTGATTCAAGCCACTGAGATAAGTTTGATTAAATTCCCCAGCTCTGGTCTCACCTACCAGATGTCATTTGCGATCATTGGTGTGTTAAGACTTGCACGGCATTTTTTGTTTTTTAATAGTTTAGTTTTTACTAAACAAAACGTCACTATTTCCAGGGTTAGTGGACTCATGCCGAGACCGCTGAGCAGTGTCGGAAGGGCTGGGATATAACATCACCACTTTGCACCGCTGTGCCATTGTAACTCAATAGCTATGATAATGTTAAGTTGTCTCAAGAAACATTTATGTATGGTGTTAACCTTTGCTGACAGCATGGTAGCTGGGGACAGATGTTTGAGCTTATGGAAGAGGCTTGACATGAAGTCCACTTCATCTCCCAGTGGTGCCATTATCGAAACACCAACCTGCCCCGGGACATACTATTGTGTAAACAAACCCCAGCACTTTGAAAGCATTGCTGGGCTCGCAGGCTGCTGGCTCCAAGGCCTGCAATCTCCTAGTTTAGACACAAAATGCTGGAGCAGCTCAGCGGGACAGGCGGCGTCTCGGGATAGAAAGAATGGGTGACGTTGCAGGTCGAGACCCTTCTTTATCTTCGGTGTGAACCAGCATCTACGGTTCTTTCCTCCACAATCTCCTAGTTTAGTTCAGTTTAGCTAAGAGATACAGCGTGGAAACAGGCCCTTTGGCCCACCGGGTCTGCGCTGACCAGCGATCCCCGCACACTAACACCTTCCTACACATGCTAGGGACAATTTACAATTATCCCAAGCCAATTAACCTAGAAACTGATAAACTTGTACGTCTTTGGAACCTGTACGTCTTTCTTCCTACTAAATTTGAGAAACGTTTTTCACCCATTAATCGGTGGCATGGTGGTGCAGTGGTAGCCTTGCTGCCTTAGAGCGCCTACAGCGACGGAGACACGGGTTCGATCCTGACTGCGGGTGCTGGCTGTACGGAGTTTGTCCGTCCTCCCTGTAACCGCGTCGGTTTTCCCTGAAATCTTCGGTTTCCATCCACATTCCAAAGACGTACAGCTTTGTAGGTGAATTGACTTTGGTATAAATGTAAATTGTGAATGGAAATTGACCCTAGTATGTGTAGGATAGTGTTAATGTGCGGGGGCCGCTGGTCGGTGTGGGCTCCAGAGGCCTGTTTCCGCGCTGTATCTCTAAACTAAGCTAAACTAAACTTACTTAACATTCACTGGTCTCACTTGTTGCATGAAATCAAATTCAGTTCGGCTTTGCGGCTAAGTAATTTAAGCAGGTCCTCCTGATAATTAAATGAAAATTCCTCTCCTTTTTAGTTCCATCAATCTACTGTCGGAAGGAAGGGAACTGACATGACATTTCCTATTGAGTCACTTAATTGATTTGAAAACAGCACTTTGTGTCTTTTGTGCTGAGTTTAATATTGTTCAAGAGGCTTCTCCATCCCGCAGTGATACAGGGCAGAAGAATAAAGGTGAAAGTAATGTCAAACTTGCTTGCCGTCTTGTTGGGACGGAGCCTTTGTGTGAACTGATGTTAGGCTGAGTTCAACCTGCACTGGCAACCAGTATTAAAGACAGGCACAAAAGGCTGGAGTAATGGGGCTGTCCCACTGTACGAGCTAATTCAAGAGTTCTCCCGGGTTTCCCCTGATTCGAACTCGGAGAATTACGGTAATAGCCGCTCGTAGGTACTCGGGGCTCTCGTGGACATTTTTCAATGAGTCTTCACGAGCTTACTGCGTTTCCCGAGTACCTGCCGTTAGCGTTGCGAGCCGCTAAGAGACGTCCCCGAGCTCCGACGTACCCGCTACGTACATTCTACGTGCTTACCACGAGTTTGATTTTTTTTTAAACTTGGGGGAGCTCTTGAATTACCTCGTACAGTGGGACAGGCCCTTAAGTCAGCGGGTCAGACAGCATCTCTGGAGAAAAGGAATTGGTGACGTTTCGGGTTGGGACCCTTCCTACAGACTGTGTCTGAAGAAGGGTCTCGACCCGAAACGTCACCCATTCCTTCTCTCCAGAAATGCTGCCTGTCCCGCTGAGTTACTCCAGCATTTTTGTGTCTATCTTCGGTTTCAACCAGCATCTGCAGTTCCTTCCTACACAGGATTGAAAACAACTGCATGGTGGTAAAGTGTGCAGGACAAAACATATGAAAGGATGTGGCAGGACACCTCCAAATGTAAGGAGGGAACTGCAGGTGTGGTTTACACCAAAGATAGAAACAAAATGCTGGAGTAACTCAGTGGGTCAGGCAACATCACTGGAGAAAAGTAGCAGGTGATGTTTGGGTTGGGACCTTTCCTTTAGACTCAGTCTGAAGAAGTGTCTAGTCCCGAAACGTCACCCATTCCTTTTCTCCAGAGATGCTGCCTGTCCCGCTGAGTTACTCCAGCTTTTTATGACTACCTCCAAATGTAATCTGTTAGTCAAATGTAATCAAGAACGCCAGTTAATGGGAAATGCTCATTTCAAGGAATACTTTCTGAAAAGTGCAGAACTGGCAGAAAATGAAGTCTAGAATGAATGGGGCTGATAATTGGGGCAGCACTGAATTAGATTAGTGGCATGGTGATGTTTTGGACTGGCACGGTGGCGTAGCGGTAGATTTGCTGCCTCACAGCGCCAGGGACCCGGGTTCGATCCTGACTGCGGGTGCTGTCTGTACGGAGTTTCTATGTTTTCCTTGTGACCGTGTGGGTTTTCACTGAGTGCTCCGGTTTACTCCCAAACTCCAAAGACGTACAGGTTTGTAGGTTAACTGACTTCAGTAAAAAATTGTAAATTGTCCCCTATTGGATAGTGCGATAGTGCTGGTCAGCGTGGACTCAGTGGGTCGAAGGGCCTGTTTCCGCGCTGTATCCCTAAACTAAACGAAACTTCAGACTCATTCTGAAGAAGGATTCCGACATGATACGTCACCTGTCTATGTTCTCCGGAAATGCTGCCTGACCCGCTGAGTGAATCTAGCATGGTGTATCTTTTCTCGGTATGTGAAACAATACTAAATTGTAAGTGAATCACAGAATGCGATGTGGCACACCATGGCAAAAACTCACTTTGAATATTGTGACCATTTTCAACAACGGGCACAGGGCAGGTTTTTACACCATGGGACTAGTGCATGAACGTGCTATTACATATATCGTTATGATTGATTGAATTGATTGATAAATAGAGAATTGAAACACGCCTTTCAGTTCGCTGAGTCCATGCTGACCAAAGATTACCCAGTCATACTAAGGACTTGGGAAAGCAGGATTCACAAAATGTAAATCTGCAAGTCGAATCGGTAGTAAAGACAGCAAACTCAATGCAGGCATTTATTTCAAGAGGGCTTATATACAAAAATAGGGATTTAATGTTGAGGCTCTTTAACTTGCTGGTCGGGCCGCATTTGGAATATTGTGAGCAATTTTGGGCACCATATCTGAGGAAGGATGTGCTGGCTCTGGAGAGAGCCCAGAGGAGGTTTACAAGAATGATCCCAGGAGTGAGTAGGTTAACCAATGATGAGCGTTTAACGGCACAGGGCATGTACTCGCTGGAGTTTAGAATGAGGGGGGACATATTTGAAACATACAAAATAGTGAAAGGCCTGGATAGAGTGGATGTGGAGAGGATGTTTGCACTAGTGGGAGAGTTTAGGACCGGAGGTCACAGCCGCAGAAGTAAAGGACGTTCTTTTCAGAAGGAGATGAGGAGAAATTTCTTCAGACAGAGGGTGGTGAATCTGGGGACTGCTTTGCCACAGAAGGCTGAAGAGGCCAAATCAGTGGATATTTTTGAGCAAGAGATAGATAGATTTTTGATTCGTACAGGTGTCAGAGTTTATGGGGATAAGATGGGAGAATGTGGTTCGGAGGGAGAGATAGATCAGCCATGATTGAATGGCGCAGTAGACAATGGGCCGAATGGCCTAATCCTACTCCGACAACACCTATGACCTTATGACCTTATAACCATACTTGTTATAGATGATCCCACTTTCTCGTCCACTCCCTACACACAAGGGGCAATTTGGAGAAGTCATTTAACTTACAAATCCACATGGGTTTGAGATGTGAGAGGAAACCAGAGCATCTGGAGGAAAGCGACAGTCACAGGGAGAAAACGGTGCTCGGGATCGAACCCAGATCCATGGTAGCTCAGGACCACTCTCTAGTTAGTGATAGGATGCTTCAGTTAGACAATAGACAATAGGCAATAGACAATAGGTGCAAGATTAGGCCATATGGCCCTTCGCCATTCAATGTGATCACGGCTGATCATCCCCAATCAGTACCCCGTTCCTGCCTTCTCCCCCTATCCCCTGACTCCGCTATCTTTAAGAGCCCTATCTAGCTCTCTCTTGAAAGCATCCAGAGAACCGGCCTCCACCTGAGGCCGAGAATTCCACAGACTCACCACTCTCTGTGAGAAAAAGCGTTTCCTCGTCTCCGTTCTAAATGGATTACCCCTTATTCTTAAACTGTGGCCCCTGGTTCTGGACTCCCCCTAATATCGGGAACATGTTTCCTGCTTCTAGCATGTCCACGCCCTTAACAATCTTATATGTTTCAATGAGATGCCCTGATAACTGCCAGGAATAAACTGTCCCTGACCCTCTGATCACCTTTAATCAGACTTTACTAGACTTTATCTTGTACTAAACGGTACTCCCTTTATCATGTATCTGAAGACTGTGGACGGCTCGATTGTAATAATTTATAGTCTTTCCGCTGAGTGGATGGCACGCAACAAAAAATCTTTTCACTGTACCTCGGTACACGTGACAATAAACGTAACTCTCCTCCGCAGAAGCTGAGATACTGAAGCTGTGATATTTTGTTCTGTGGATGCAACAAAGATAATGCGTGTGAGTCCCTTGTCATCATATCATGTGTCTATACACTGTAAATGACTCGATTGCAATCATGAATTGTCGTGCAACAAAAGCTTTTCACTGTACCTCGGTACACGTGACAATAAACTAAACTAAACTCAATTAAAGGGTAAGGGGCTGCAGGCATGAAGCGGGAAGGGGCTGGGAATTCTCAGCTTTGGGCACAGCTTGATAGTTTGAATAGAGGCCACCTTAGGCACTAGGACCCAGCTGTCTGCCTGAGGTCAGACAGGAAGCAGCTTCCAAAGACATGCCTGCAATACGGGGACAGGACGATCCCATTTAAATCCTCACAAATACATGTCCGTCTTGCCCTTGGCATCTTGTACAGGCTATAATCTCTTGTGTGCTTACATATTGTTCATGGCGCAGGGCCTTTGTCTGAGGCTTCCTCTCTCCCCTCTGGGAGAGAATCGCAAAGTCCAGAGGAAGACAGGCCTCAAGGAGTAACACAAGCTGTTGTCACCACAGTTGTGCTTTCTTGCCTGATCTCCCGCAGAGCGCTTTAGTGTGGTGTCCGTGCAGCTCGCAAAGTCGCACAGATATCTGGTCCAGCCTGTTTTAAAAGATCACCTTGTACAGATTGGCACCCAGGCCACTCGCTCTTCTCCCCTCTCCCGTCAGGCAAAAAGTACAGAAGTGTGAAAACGCACACCTCCAGATTCAGGGACAGTTTCTCCCCAGCTGTAACCAGGCAACTGAACCACCCTACCACAACCAGAGAGCGGTCCTGAACTACTATCTACCTCATTGGTGACCCTTGGACTATCCTTGAACGGACTTTGCTGGCTTTACCTTGCGCTCAACATTGTTCCCATATCATATCTCATCTGTACATTGTAAATGGATTGATTGTAATCACGTATTGTCATTCCACTGACTGGATAGCACGCAACAAAAGCTTATCATTGTACCTCGCTACACGTGACAATAAACTATACTGCATTCTAAACTGTATTGCAGTTTTGATAGCCAGAATTTTAAAATCCATCCACATTTTATGAAGAAGGATCACGAGCTGAAACATCACCTATTCCTTTTCTCCAGAGATGCTGCCTGAACCACTGAGTTACTTCAGCTTTTCTTGCCTATTTTCGGTGTAAACCAGCATCTGCAGTTCCTTCCTATACATTTTATGAATCGTACGGTTGGAAAGATAATGGTTTTGTGTTTTAAAAGGGATTTATGTTAACTCACTGTGAAACACAGACTCTTAAAGCCCTGTCCCACGGTACGAGTTCATTCCAAATTTGCCCTGATTTGATCTCGGAGATTTACGGTAATGGCCGCTCGTCGGTACTCGGGCTCTCGTGGACATTTTTCAACATTGAAAAATCTTCACAAGTCTTCCCGTTCTTACCTGCCATTAGCGAGTCTTCCCGAGTACCTGCCGTTAGCGTCACGAGCCGCTAAGAGACGTCCCCGAGCTCCGACGTACCCGCTACGTTCATTCTCCGTGCTCACCACGAGTCTGATTTTTAAAAAAACTCTGGAGAGCTCTTGGAATGAACTCGCACCGTGGGACAGGGTCATAAGTCTAGAACTTATGGACAGCACAGTGGCATAGGGGTAGAGTTCGGCCTTACAGCAACATTGACCCTATTCGATCCTGACTAAATTTTCTGTGAGTAGGATAAAATGAGTGTATGGGTGATTGCTGGTTGGTATGGACTCGATGGGTAGAAGGGCCTGTTTATGTGCTGCATCACTCAAAACTAAACCAAACTAAACTAAACTCAACTAAAATCAATGAAATAAAAAGAACAAATTCCTGGAGTAACTCAGTGGGTCAGGCACCATTTCTGGAGGACATGGATAGGTGACGTTTCAGGTTGGATCTAAACATGAAACGTTGCATCCATTCCGTCCACAGATACTGCCTGATCTGCTGTTACTGTGGTACTTTGGTGTTTCACCCCAGGTTCCAACATCTGCAGTTCCTTTTGCCTCCAATTTGCCTCACAGTTTGAGCCATCCTTCGGAAGGAAATCAAACTTAAACCATGGTGGGTGTTGGGTCATTGGTGCTTCTATTCCCACATGTGTGAAGTGCAAATGCTCAGTGAAATTCTTTGCTCACAAATAGATCAATAGAATATTCCTATACCCAAGTACAATCTCTGGTTGGCAAATTGTACAGAAATAGCCCACTGATCCTGCATGGAAGAGGCATCGCGTTTTGCCGCCATTTTCAGAGTCCAGTCCGCGCTCTAGGTATTGTGAGCGGGGCCCGATCCAGGCGAGCCCCAGGCTGCTGCAGGGCCTCCAGTCGTGGACGTCTGGATCGTCCAGTGAACCCACGTCCCTCTCCACGCCCGTCCACCTTTGTTCCCCGGGGGGTGGGAGCCTCCCATAGCCGACCTCGAGGGCGCGGTGGGCCAGACCCTGGTTCCCTCTCCTCCTCTCCCACCGGCCTTGCTCCTGGCCCACCACCGCCAGCTCCATCCTCCTTCCCGCTCTCTGGTCTTCGGGGATGAGCGCGGGTTGGCAAGTGGCTCCCCCTGTGTGCCGTGGTCTAGCGTTCGGCCGCAGGGGAACGACCCGGCACTCCGAAGACTGAACAAACAAACGGAGAAGAAGATGTTGGGATAGGCATGGTCAGGGTTGGAGTTGGCAGGGGCGGTGAAATATATGATTAAAGGGCCTGTCCCACCAGCATGCAAGTCTATGCGATTAGCGCGGCCTAACGTGGTCGCTTGAGCCGTCCAGCGTCGCGGGGCCGGTCCCACTTCGATCGCCTGAGCCGTGCGGAATTGTGCAGAGTTCGTCCCGAGTTCGTCCCGACATCGCGCGGGGCTCCGAAAAACTGACCATGTCCAAAAATTCCGCACGGTAACGGCTTGTCGGCTCGCAGTCGCCTCGACGTTTACACACTGCCCCGACATCGTGCCTCCGTGAACCTATTTGTAGGTGCCTCCGTGACCCTCTACGTGTGTGGCTCCGTGGCCCTCTGTGTGTGTGTGCCTCTGTGCCCCTCTCTGTGTGCCCCTCTCTGTGTGCCCCTCTCTGTCCTGGCGAACTTACCTTAGATTTCGCTCCAAGTTCGCCTCACTTTGCGCCGCGTTGCGCCACTCACCCGACCTCCGCGCGGCCCTCGCTGCCGGTTTGGTCGCGCTTGCCGCATGCAGGCGCATGCTGGTAGGAACGGCCCTATACAGGGGATCACCCGACCTCCGCGCGGCCCCCGCTTCTAGTTTGATCGCGTTCATCGCATAGAGTTGCATGCTGGTAGGACAGGCCCTTTAGTGTTGTGGGAAATGGAGCTCTTATTTAACTGAAGACTGTCACAAAGTGCTGGAGTAACTCAGCGGGACAGGCAGCTTCTCTGGAGAGAAGGAATGGGCGACGTTTCAGGTCGAGACCCTCCTTCAGACTCGTTTGACTGCAGATTTTATTCTGCTCAGTTTTTCTCCGTATTTCATCGCAAGATCAATCTTTGTGCTGCAAATACAACGTCAGTTGATTCAAATTATCCGATAATTCAAGTGTTATAGCACTCAATTATCACCCTTCTGTTTCGTGCAAGTTCTTAAATGCTTTTCCTTAAGTGAAAAGTATGGCTGAATTATGAGGCAGTCTAGATTCTGAGGTAACCTTCTGTTTCTCTCTTTTTTTTATTACCTTCAGTTTTATGCTGAGTGTGCTCATCTTTCCTGCTAATGATTTTTTATTATGTAACGATGAAGCCTAAAAATAATCAGTAATGGCTTTTCTTTTCCCTTACCCTTGTGAAAGCTGTCCTGTGATACAGGAGCGAGGTGAGCAATGACGCACGTCACTGTCACCCTAACGGTGTATTAGAGACAACTCTTGGAACCACAGCAAACTTCCTTCGGTGGCTGTGGAGTCACACAGCACAGAAACAGGCCATTGGGCCCAACTTGACCATGTCGACCAAGATGCCTCATCCAAGCTGGTCCCTCTTGGCCACATTTTAGCCCATATCCCACCAAGCCTTTCCTATTCATGCACCTGTCCAAGTGTCTTTTTGTCTAGTCCCACCTGCCTGTGTTTGGCCCATATCACTCTAAACCTATCCTATCCATGTACCCGTCCAAAAGGTTTTTAAACCTTGAAATAGTACCTGCCTCAACTACCTCCTCCGGCACTTGTTCCATCCACCCTCCCACCCTCTGCGTAAAAAAAGTTGCCCCTTCATGTACTTGTCCAAGTGCGTCTAGTTTTGTTTAGTTTAGAGATACAGCGCGGAAGCGGGCACCTTCGGCCCACCGCGTCCGCGCCCGCCAGCAATCCCCCAACGCCAGCACTATCCTACACACGCTCGTTACAATTTACAATTTTTAATCAAAAGCCAATTAACTTGCAGACCTGTCCGTCTTTGGAGTGCGGGAGGAAACCGGAGCACCTGGAGAAAACCCACGCGGTCACGAGGAGAACGTCCAAACTCTGTACAGACATCAGTCACAGTATTGAGTATGGAAGTTGTGAGGGCATGTTACAGTAGCACAAGGTATTGATGAAGCCCCATCTAGTGTATTGTGTTCAGTTGTGACCACCCTGTTATAGGAACAATGGTGTAAAGCTGGGAAGGGAACAGTGAAGACTTACGAGGATGTTGACAGGACTCGTGGGACGATGTCGAAGGGAAAAGTTGTGCAAACCTGGACTTTATTCCCTGGAGTGCAGGAAGATGAGGGGCGATCTTATAGAGGTGTATAAGATCTTGAGAGGAATTGATAAAGTAAATGCACATAGTCCTTAACACAGAGTAGTGGAATCACGAACCAGAAGACATAAGGGTGGTGAATCTTTGGAATTCTTTGTCACAGAAGGCTGTGGAGGCCAAGTCAATGGATATTTTGCAGAGATAGATCGATTCTTGATTAGTAGTGGTGTCAGGGGATATGGGGAGAAAGTAGGAGAATGCGGTTAGGAGGGAGAGATACATTGATTGAATGGCGGAGTAGACAATGGGCCGAATGGCCTAATTCTGCTCCTATCACTAATGACCCAATTACAAATTTTTAAGGTGAGGGGGAAGATTTAATAGGAATCTTAGGTCATCCTTTTTACATAAAGGGTGGTGGGTATATGGAACGAGCTGCCGGAAGAGGTAGTTGAGGCAGGTGCTATCAGCATGTTTAAAAATGATTTGGACAGGTACATGGACAAGATAGGTTTGGAGGGATATAGGCTAAACACATGCAGGTGGGACTTGTGTAGATGGGGCAGGGTGGGCCGAAGGGCCTGTTTCCACCCTGTATGACTGTGACTTTATGAGCAGTCACATGTGAATCCATGCACAACCCTTTACCAGTTCAGCATCCACCCTTACCCAGATGGAACTGAAAATAACCCATCCTATTTGCTGCTCAAAAAAATGCTGCCACTAAATCCTCCCAAACCCATACGTACCTCAGGTGAAGGGCTTCCATGGTAGAATACGGTGGCACAGCGGTAGAGTTGCTGCATTATAGCGCCAGAGACCCGGGTTCAATCCTGACCGGGTGCTGTCTGTATGGAGTTTGCACGTTCTCCCCGTGACCTGTGTGGGTTTTCTCCGGGATCTCTGGTTTCCTCCCACACTCCAAAGACATGCAGGTTTTGTAGGTTAATTGGCTTGGTATAATTATAAACTGGCCCTAGCATGTTGGAGGGGTGGGAGATTGCAACCTTCACGCTGTCCGCCCTGCTTCGACTAATGCAATCAACTCGACGTGCACAAACGGAAGATCAAATAGAACAAGTTGTCCAACAACTTTAGGCTGTGCACGCCACACGAAAGAAGAAGGATAGGATGCAGGAGGATGGTGCTAGTCTGCGGGGATCGCTGGTCGGAACGAACTTGGTGGGCCGAAGGGCCTGTTTCTGCGCTGAATCTCCAAACTAAACTAAATAAAACTTAACTAAAAATTGTGTCGGAAGGAACTGCAGGCGCTGGTTTAAACCGGAGATAGACACATCAAGCTGGAGTAACTCAACGGGACAGGCAGCATCTCTGGAGAAAAGGAATGGGCGACGTTTCGGGTCGAGTCACTTCTCCAGACTTCTCTCCAGAGATGCTGCCTGTCCCGCTGAGTTAAACTAAAATACCTATGGGTTCACATTTAGGGTCTCTCGGGCACATTCCTGCAGGATGTTAGTCCCATAAAAACACCCGGAAAAAGAGGGAGCATCAAAAAATCGGAGCCAGCAGGAAAATCAGAGAAGCAAGTGGAAAAAGGTAAGTGATGGATGTTGTGAAAGCCATGCACAAACCAATGAGTGACAGCACGAGTGAGGACGTGAAATGCTTGAGACAGTAAAATGTCTGTAATATGCAATCCATTGATGTTCAGTGACTGCTCAAGGATTAATGATTAAAATCTTTTGTCTAGCAGATGGAAGGATGACTCACGGAGCCACAAACTATTTGATTCTGCAATGTTAACATAATCACAGTGAAAAGAACTGTGGCCAAACACTTCATGTTCCCCATCATCACAACCTGTTTGCAATGTGGCACTAAAGAGGAACTGCACACAACCCATTATCCAATACCATTTGCATCCATTTCTCTTATTCGCTCCACATTCTCGTGAACAGCCTCCAGATTCCTCCACATTTGTAGGTTTCAAGGGTTTCAAGGGTTTCAAGGTCAGTTTATTGACACATGTACCAATTAAGGTACAGTGAAATTCGAATTACCATACAGCCATACTGAAAAAAAGCAACAAGACACACAAGTACATGAAAGCTCACATAAACATCCACCACAGTGGATTCCCAACGTTCCCCACTGTGATGCAAGGCAATAAAGTCCAATTTTATTCTCTCGTGGTTGGGGCAGTTAAACCATCTGCAGTCGGGGTGATCGAAGCTCCCGCAGCCGGTGGTCGAAGCCCCCGAGTCCGGGCGATCAAAGCTTACACCTCGGGGCGGTAGAATCTCCCGCATCAGGACAGTCGAAGCTCCGGCGGCTTGGAGCTCCCGAAGTCGGTCTCTGATAAGATGTTAAAGTCCGCAGGCTCCCGCGGTTGGAGCCCAGAGGTCGATCCCTGACAGAGGGGTCGCGAGCTCCACGGTGGTAAGTCATAGAAACATGGAAACATAGAAATTAGGTGCAGGAGTAGGCCATTCGGCCCTTCGAGCCTGCACCGCCATTCAATATGATCATGGCTGATCATCCAACTCAGTATCCCGTACCTGCCTTCTCTCCATACCCTCTGATCCCTTTCGCCACAAGGGCCACATCTAACTCCCTCTTAAATATAGCCAATGAACTGGCCTCAACTGCCCTCTGTGGCAGAGAGTTCCAGAGACCCATCACTCTCTGTGTGAAAAAAGTCCTTCTTATCTCGGTCTTAAAGGATTTCCCCCTTATCCTTAAGCTGTGACCCCTTGTCCTGGACCTCCCCAACATCGGGAACAATCTTCCTGCGTCTAGCCTGTCCAACCCCTTAAGAATTTTGTAAGTTTCTATAAGATCCCCTCTCAATCTCCTAAATTCTAGAGAGTATAAACCGAGTCTATGCAGTCTTTCTTCATAAGACAGTCCTGACATCCCAGGAATCAGTCTGGTGAACCTTCTCTGCACTCCCTCTATGGCAATAATGTCCTTCCTCAGATTTGGAGACCAGAACTGTACGCAATGCTCCAGGTGTGGTCTCACCAAGACCCTGTACAACTGAAGTAGAACCTCCCTGCTCCTATACTCAAGTCCTGCTGGCTCCCGCAGTGGAGCTCCTGAAATCGGTCTCCAGCAATGGCCGGCAACTCCTCGATGTTAGGCCGCAGCGCGAACAGAGATCGCATCTCTGTCGAGGTAAGAGATTAGAAAAAAATTCCCCAACCCCCCCACCCCCCCACCCCCCACATAAAACAAAGAACACTAAAACCATACATTTAACACATACTAGAAAACGACAGAGAAGGAAGGGACAGAGAAACTGTGGGTGATTTACCTGTCCATCTGTCTTCTAATCCTTGTGTTCTGTGAGCAGATAGAATGTATTGCAATGGGTTTACATTGGATTTTATTGAGATTTATAGATACAGCGAAGAAACAGGCCCTTCACCCCACCCAGTCTGCACAACGGGCAATTTATAATTAAACCAAGCCAATTAATCTACAAACCAGTACGTCTTTGGAATGTGGGAGGAACCTGGAGCACCTGGAGAAAACCCACGCGGGTCATGCGGGGAGAATGTACAAACTCGAAACAGACAGCAGAGTCAAGATCAAACCCGGATTTCTGGCACGGTAAGGCAGCAACTCGGCAGCTGTTCCACCATGCTGTCCTTGTGGTCTTTAGGTCTGGCATACAGTTCATTGATTCATAGTCATAATATCATACAGTGTGGAAACAGGCCCTTCAGCCCAACGTGGCCACACCGACCAACATTGTCCCATCTACACTAGTCTCACCTGCCCGCGTTTGACCCATATCCCTCTCAACCTATGTTATCCATGTACCTGTATAAATGTTGCGACATTACCTGCCTCAACTACCTCCTTCGGCAGCTCAATCCTTACCTCCACCACCGTTTATGTAAAAAGGTTACCCCTCAGGTTCCCCCGATCATCATACACATACCGTTCTCGATTCCCCTCGTGCATCTACCCAATCTATTCCTCTCATGATTTTGTACACCTCTATAAGATCACCCCTCATCCTCCTGCACTCCAAGGAATAGAGTCCCAGCCTAATCGACCTCTCCCTATAGCACAGGTGCTCAAGTCCTGGCAACATTCTCGTAAATCTCTGCACTCTTTCCAGCTTGACAACATCTTTCCCATAACATGGTTCCAATAACTGAACACTATACTGGACGTGGCCTCACCAATGTCTTTAAGGGCCTGTCCCACTTGGGCATCATTTGCGCGTCACGCAGGTGGCACACGAGGATTTGGCGCCTTGCGCTACTGTGTGTCACTGCCTATGCCATCACGTCTCTCCACACACCATGCACGCGTAATGCGCGCGTCGTGCGTCGTGAAACGTAAATGATGTTGCATAAACGACACACAAATGACGCCCGCGTGGGACAGGCCCTCTAGATAACTGCAATGTGTCCTCCCAGTTATAATTCTAAAATTGGTTAACAATGATATAGAAATATGGAATATTAGAATTGTATTGCATATAAACAGGTCCTTTCTGCCCATCTTTCTCCAGCAAACTGTCATTGCTCTCCTAGCCCGGCCACCTGAATCCTTCAAGCCCCGTGGAACCTCCCGAGGCAGACCTTAAGGGCGCCGAAGGTTATTCTTACCATCCCGTGTAAATTACCATCTGCAGTTCCTTCTTACACCCTCCACCTCTTCTCCGGTTCCCGGTCTTGTGTGTGGGGGGGGGGGGGGGGGGGGGGGTGGGGATGGGGACCAGTACGGGCCGGGCTCGGTGGCTTCCCTCTCCCGGTTCCCCGGTGGGTGAGCCAGGACCACTGTCGAAGTACGGCCGTGGTTCACCAGGACCTTCTGCCACACGTGACTCACCGGGACCTGGTACTCAATACGCTGAGTAACAAACAACCGTTACATTCTCAGGTTGTAATAAGTGAGGAAGTGTGCAGAACATAAACTGCAGATGCTGGTTTAAACTGAAGATAGACACAAAGAACTGGAGTAACTCAGCGGGACAGGCAGCATCTCTGGAGAGAAGGAATGGGTGAGGTTTTGGGTCGAGACCCTTCTTCATATGCTGGGAGAATAGAGCGGCTGGGCTTGTATGCTCTGGAGTTTAGGAGGATGAGAGGGGATCTTATTGAAACATATAAGATTATTAAGGGTACACAAAAAGCTGGAGAAACTCAGCGGGTGCAGCAGCATCTAAGGAGCGAAGGAGATAGGTGACGTTTCGGGTCGAGACCCTTCTTCAGGGTTTGGACACGCTAGAGGCAGGAAACATGTTCCCGATGTTGGGGGAGTCCAGAACCAGGGGCCACAGTTTAATAATAAGGGGTAAGTCATTTAGAACGGAGACGAGGAAACACTTTGTGAGTGAGTCTGTGGAATCCTCAGCCTCAGAGGGCAGTGGAGGCAGGTTCTCTGGATGCTTTCAAGAGAGAGCTAGATAGGGCTCTTAAAGATAGCGGAGTCAGGGGATATGGGGAGAGGGCAGGAGCGGGGTACTGATTGGGGATGATCAGCCATGATCACATTGAATGGCGGTGCTGGCTCAATGGGCTGAATGGCCTACTACTGCACCTATTGTCTATTGTCTATTGTCTATTCAGACTGAATGAGGAGCAGTTGGTTACGAGGAGGACAGGGTTGGTCAGAGTGGGAGCTGATACAATGGTTCAGTGGTAGAATCAAAAAGGGCACATTGGTACTTTATTTATAGACATAGAAACATAGACAATAGGTGCAGGAGTAGGCCATTCGGCCCTTCGAGCCTGCACCACCATTTAATATGATCATGGCTGATCATCCAACTCAGTATCCTGTACCTGCCTTCTCTCCATACCCCTTGATCCCTTTAGCCACAAGGGCCACATCTAACTCTCTCTTAAATATAGCCAATGAACTGGCCTCAACTACCTTCTGTGGCAGAGAATTTCAGAGATTCACCACTCTCTGTGTAAAAAATGTTTTTCTCATCTCGGTCCTAAAACTTCCCCCTTATCCTTAAACTGTGACCCCTTGTTCTGGACTTCCCCAACATCAGGAACAATCTTCCTGCATCTAGCCTGTCCAACCCCTTAAGAATTTTGTAAGTTTCTATAAGACCCCCCCCTCAGTCTTCTCATGTCACTTTCCGTCATGGGGTAGATTGACCCCCCCTCCACCCCCCCCCACCCCATCCCCTCCAAATCTTCGCACATCCCCAATCCTTTCCACTCGTCACTTTAATTTAATGTTTCATGTATTTTGTGTTTTATGACTGTTGGCAGATCGATTTCCCTCCTGGGGCAATAAAGTTCTATTGTATCATATCATATCGTGTGTACCATTTTTGTATACAGTTCACAGAGTTGCCAGTTGCTGTGATTCATCAATTCATAAATTCCAGGAGCAGAATTATGCCATTCGGCCCATCAAGTCTACACCGCCATTCAATCAATGTTGATCCCCATAACCCCTGACACCCGTCCTAATCAAGAAACTATCTATCTATCCGCCTTAAAAATATCCCTTGGCTTGCCCTCAACGGCCATCTGTGGAAAATAATTCCACAGATTCGCCACCCTCTAAAGAAATTCCTCCTCTTCTCCTTCCGTAAGGAACGTCCTTTTATTCTGAGGCTATGGCTTCCTTGCCTCTCCCACCTCTGCACATCCACTCTATCCAGGCCTTTCACTCTTCAGTAAGTTTCAATGAGGTCACCCCACATCCTTCTAAACTCCAGCGAATGCTGACCCAGTGCCATCAAACACTCAACTGGTTTGATGGGACACATCTCCCCAAGCTATTATTTCCATGTATAAAACAATTTACTCCGCCGTCGAGAGCAAATGACTTGACTGGTTGAGAAAATAATGAAAATTGTGCAAAGTGGTAACTTAGACATTTTATTTCATATTAAATTCAACCAAACCAAACATCACTGTGAGACACAAAACGCTGGAGTTATGCCCCTGTCCCACTTAGGAAACCTGAACGGAAACCTCTGGAGACTTTGCGCCCCACCCAAGGTTTCCGTGCGGTTCCCGGAGGTTTTTGTCCTCCGGCAACCACCTTCAACCAGCATTGCAACCGGCTTCGACTAAAAAATCACCGATTTGTAAAACGGAAACCACTTCCGACCATTAGGGAGACTGACAAAAACCTCCGGGAACCTCCGGGAACCGCACGGAAACCTTGGGTGGGGCGCAAAGTCCCCAGAGTTTTCCGTTCAGGTTTCCTAAGTGGGACAGGGGCATTACTCTGCGGGTTAGGCAGCATTTCCAGAGAAAAGGAATAGGTTGACATTGGGGACTGAAGAAGGGTCCTAACCCAAATCGTCACCCATTCCTTCTCTCCAGAGATGCTGCCTGTTTTGCTGAATTACTCCAGCATTTTGTGTCTATCTTCGACATAAACCAGCATCTGCAGTTCCTTCCTACACATTACGAGGTGATAGACCAGCCACGATTGAGTGACGGAGTAGACTTGATGGGCTGAATGGCCTAATTCTACTCCAAGAGCTTATGAACAACGGGAATATTTTACTGCAAGAAATGTTTTTCCTGTGGTGACATATTTTTGGCGCACGTCATAGCTGAATATTTATCTTTCCAGTCACATTTATCAGGCCGAATGATTGTGGACGACCCACCTCATCTTTCCCCCCTCTAAGTTCGTTAATAAAATGAAAGATTAAACGGAGTGGCATGTCGAGAGAGGCATATTCAACAGGGAGCTAAAGGTACAGATGCTTGGTACTGATTTGGCTTTTAAAAAAACATTAAAAAGCTGCTGGCTACGTCCCCAGGGGTTTCAGGGGAAGCAGCGCTGAGTTTTGCGTTTGATAATTTGGAAATATTAAGGCTTGCCTGAAATAAGACAGCTTATCAATGCTGCCATCCTGCTGTATGCTCAGTCAGCTCCAGCAGCAACACAGATGAAATGAAGAGAGATCAGTCGGAGGTGCAGAGAGTCCTGGCAGATTTAATTAATTACTGCTTATTAAAATGTTTGTTTACAGAAATGAACAGCTACAAAGGTCTGATGTTAATTAATTTAAAGCACAGTTTCCTGGTCGTGGCAACATGTTGACATCCAGGCGGGTAGTTTAGTGGCAGGTAGGCGAGTGTCTCATTGAATTTATATCAATTGCTTTGAGGTGTGTGGGGAAAGAACCAGTGCACGACTGTGACTGCCGGTTGAATTAAGGAGCAGCAGGGGAGCACCAGCTACCCGTTAGGGCGGCACGGTGGCGCAGCTGGTAGAGCTGCTGCCTCACAGCGCCAGAGACCCGGGTTCAATAGACAGTAGACAATAGACAATAGGTGTAGGAGCAGTCCATTTGGCCCTTCGAGCCAGCACCGCAATTCAATGTGATCATGGCTTCTTCTTCTGTCGTGTGTCTTTTAGACCTGCAGCTCCGTTGAGGCGAGCCAGGCCAACGTGTCATCGTCCGGGTCAACCATTTGGTGGCCGGTGTTTGGGGCAACTGGTGACCACATGCTCCACTGTCTGTGTTGGCTCCCCACACTCGCAGGAGGCGCTCGCTGTCCACGAGGCCCCACCTCTTCATCGCCACTCCATAGCATCCGATGCCTGACCTCAAGCGGTTGAGGGTTGTCCACTGCTTTCAGGGCAGGTCCTGGCCAGGTCCTGATCATGGCAGATCATCCCCAATCAGTACCCCGTTCCTGCCTTCTCCCCACATCCCCTGACTCCGCTATCTTTAAGAGCCCTATCTAGCTCTCTCTTGAAAGTATCCAGAGAACTGGCCTCCACCGCCCTCTGAGGCAGAGAGGGGTTCGACCCTGACCTCGGGGGCTGTCTGTGCGGAGTTTGCACCTTCATCCCGTGGCCACGTTGGTTTCCTCCGGGTGCTCCGGTTTGCTCCTACACCCCAAAGACGTGCGGGTCTGAAAGATGATTGTCCCTCTTTTAAAATCCTGGATCGGACTTTGCTGGCTTTACCTTGCGCTAAACGTTATTCCCTTATCATGTATCCACACACTGTAAATGGCTCGATTGTAATCATGTATTGTCTTCCCGCTGACTAAAAAGCTTTTCACTGTACCTCTGTACACGTGGCAATAAACTAAATTGCCCCTAGCATGTAAGGTGTGGATATGAAAGTGAAATAACATTGAACCAGCGTGAACGGGTGATCAACGGACATCATGGATTCGGTGGGCCAAAGGGCCTGTCTCCAACCTGTCTCATTCAATGAATTAATACACTGCTAAAAGAATTTGTTGCATCACTTTCACTTTAGCAGGTGCAGGAAACATATCAGCAAGTACTATACCTGGTTGTTAAGAACGTACCTCAGACCTAACGCCTGAATTTATTTATGTATAGTATTATCTGGGCTTCAGCTCGATTAGTTTAATATGGAGTAACAGTGTGGAAACAGGCCCTTCGGCCCACCAAGTCTGTGTCAACCAGCGATCCCTGCACATTAATACTATCCTACACACACTAGGGACAATTTACATTGATACCAAGCCAATTAACCTACAAGCCTGTACGTCGTTGGAGTGTGGGAGGAAACCGGAGAACCCGGAGAAAACCCACGCAGGTCACGGAGAGAATGTACAAACACTGTATAGACAGCAACCATAGTCGGGAGCAAGGTCTCTAGCGCTGTAAGGCAGCAACTCTACCGCTGCACCACCGTGCCTCCCTATTTGGATAGCATGGAGAAGACTGCTTTGGTACATTTGACATTAATAGTCCTAAACCTAAACTTAATTAATAGAGCACTGAGAAATTAGACACAAAATGCTGGAGTAACTCAGCGGGACAGGCAACATCTCTGGAGAGAAGGAATGGGTGACGTTTCGGGTCGAGACTTGAAGAAAGGTCTCGACCCAAAACGTAGCCCATTCCTTCTTTCCAGAGATGCTGCCTGTCCCGCTGAGTTACTCCAGCATTTTGTGGCTATCTTCGGTTTAAACCAGCATCTGCAGTTCCTTCCTGCACACTACCTGAGATAGCCGAATAAGAATGAACCAGAGACAGAAAGATCCAGAGATGCTGCCTGAGCTGTTGAGTTACTCCAACACTTTGTGTCTTTTTCTGTAAACCAGCATCTGCAGTTCCTTGTTTCTACTTTAGGCTTTAGGGACACAGTGCGGAAACGGGCCCTTCGGCCCATCGAGCCAACTAGCGCTCACCCGTGCACCAGTACTATCCCTCGCACACCAGGGACAATTGACAATCTCCAGAGGTCAAGTAACCTACAAACTCAAGATCAAGATACATTTATTTGTCACGTGTGCCAATTGGCACAGTGAAATGAAATCACCATATAGCCATACAGTAAAAATAAAGAACACACATAGAGTAGATAGAATTCAACATCAAACATCCCCCCACAGCAGGATCAAAGTTTCCCACTGTGAGGGAAGGCACCAAAGTCAGGCTCTTCCTCTAATGTTCCCCACTGTTCACCCGTGGTGGGGGCCTCCCTGAGCCCTCCGCAGTCGCGGCCCGATGTTCAGTCCCCCTCGCCGGGGTGATGTAAGCTTGACGTCGGGGCAGGGGGACGTCCCCAGCGGCCTGGACCGCGAGTCAGCCCCCTCCTACCGGAGTCCGTGGCTCCCACAGTCCGCAGGCTCCCAAAGTCCGGGTGGAGATGCAACGCTGGAGGCCCTCGGCAAAGGGCCCCAGGACTCCACGGAGTTGTTCGTCGCCGCCCGCGTTGGAAGCTCTCCAAACCAGAACGTCTTTGGTGTGTGGGAGGAAACCGGAGTACCTGGAGGGAACCAACACGGTCAGAGGGAGAACGTGCAAACTCCGTACAGACAGCACCCGTAGTCAGGATCAAGCTCGGGTCTCTGGTGCTGTACACCAGCACCTTTACCACTGCACCACCGTGCCCTTCTTTTCTGCTTGTTCACCCTCCAAGCTGCCCTCATAAACACATTGCTCAATTCTCCTGGTAAGATACTTCCATATATCTGCTGTAACCATTTTCTATCTATCCTGTTAAAGCCAATTCATCACCAGTAACCGTAAAGTCTGAGGAAGAGTCCAGACCTGAAATGTCACCTCTCCACGTTCTCCAGGGATGCTTCCTGACCCGTTGAGTCACTCCAGCACTTTGAGCCTAAGAAAACGAGTCTGAGGGGTAGCTTTTTCCGCACAAAGGCTGGTGGGTGTATGGAAAGAGCTGCCAGAGGAGGCAATTGCAGCACGGACCATTGCACCGTTTAAGAAACACTTAGACAGGTACAGGGATTGGACAGGTTTAGCAGGAAATGGGCCAAACGCAGACAGGTGGGACTGGTGTAGACGGGACATGTTGGTCGGTGTGGCCAAGTTGGGCCGAAGGGCCTGTTTCCACACTGTATTTCTCTATGAATCTCTGTGACTCCGTGAATGAAATGGGGTGTCGGACAGTGAAGTTATGGGAGTCCTGATGGAATTCAAGGGCAGAGATATCAGAATGATGTCCTGCTGGTATCCAGTCTGAAGAAGGGTCTCGACCCAATATGTCACCTATTCCTTTTCTTCAAAGATGCTGCCTGACCCGCTGAGTTATTCACCCCTTCCCACCCAAACCACCCCCTCCCCAGGTACCTACCCCTGCAACCACAGAAGATGCCACATCAGTCCATATACCTCCTCCCTCGACTCTGTCCAGGGACCCCGACAGTCCTTTCAGGTTAGACAGAGGTTCACATGCACCGCCTCCAACCTCATCTACTGTTTCCCTTTCCCCCGACTCTCAGTCTGAAGAAGGGTCTCGACATATAAGAATTACATTGAAACATATAAGATTGTTAAGGGCTTGGACACACTAGAAGCAGTAAACATGTTCACGATGTTGGGGGAGTCCAGAACCAGGGACCACAGTTTAAGAATAAGGGGTAAGCCATTTGGAACGGAGACGGGGACGAGGAAACACTTTTTCTCACAGAGAATGGTGAGTCTGTGGAACTCAGAAGGCGGTGGAGGCCAGTTCTCTGGATGCTTTCAAGGGAGAGCTAGATAGGGCTCTTAAAAATAGCGGAGTCAAGAGATATGGGGAGAAGGCATGAACGGGGTACTGATTGGGGATGATCAGCCATGATCACAATGAATGGCGGTGCGGGCTCGAAGGACCAAATGACCTACTCCTGCACCTATTGTCTATTGACCCAAAACGTCATCCGATCCTTCTCCACATGTAAATAGCCTGTTCTAAGCTTCCCCCCATTCTAGTTTCAGTCAAAAATCACTGAATCAAGCACTTGCGCATCTAAACTTTATTTTGCCAAAACACAATTACAGTTCCAACTAATGTACCCAACCACCGCGGGTTCAATCCCCGTAGCTGCCTGATCAAGCCCTCTAGGTCTCACTCAAACAGAGACACTCCAGAAGGTCACGCAGTTCTAAGTGCTCTCCCAGAAGATCGACGCTTAGCCTCGTGACCGCAGACTTTTTTAGGTCCCCGGACCTCGAGGGGCCGAACCACATCGGGGTGGTCTCTTTACAATCCAATTACAGATATCGTTTAACCCCATACATAACAAACATTTCCCAAACCCAATAATACAGTGGCTAGCACATTGCATTCAAATAGTGTTTCTCAGAGGAAACAAACATTGCAACATGTGCCCTGATATCAGGCAAGGCTCAATACTTAATAACCATATAACATATAACCATATAACAATTACAGCACGGAAACAGGCCTTCTCGGCCCTTCCAGTCCGTGCCGACCATTTATTTTCCCCTAGTCCCATCTACCTGCACTCAGACCATACCCCTCCATTCCCTTCCCGTTCATATACCTATCCACTTTACTTTTAAATGTTAAAATCGATCCTGCCTCCACCACCTCTGCAGGAAGATCATTCCACACAGTCACCACTCTCTGAGTAAAAAAGTTCCCCCTCATGTTAATCCAATCAACATCCAGCAAAGTAAAGCTTTGCAACATTATTTGCAATGTGTATATCTGGTTTGCAGTCATCCAATCCATTCTATGCATTTTGCACCTAATTGACAGGGTCTGCAGATGATCCAATTTTCGTTCTGCAGCTCTGATCTAGGCTCTAGACAAACTGGCACCATTCTGCAGCATGTCCCATTTCTACAGAAAGCACTTATAAATTGTCCAAATGCCCGAGCAGCCCAGAAGCTTTTACTCAATTTTAGGGTCCTAGCCTCTCCAATTTGGCCAGGATTGACATACAGAGATGCTGCCTGTCCCGCTGAGTTACTCCAGTTCTTTGTGTCTATCTTCAGAATGATGTCCAACAGCAATTCTCACCTTCAGAAGTTAAGGGGAAAATGACAAAAGAAACATCAGGATGATATTTGCTTCGAATTAATGAAGGTATTATTATAGACAATAGGCCCATTCGGCCCTTTGAGCCAGCACCGCCATTCAATGTGATCATGGCTGATCATCCCCAACCAGTACCCCATTCCTGCCTTCTCCCCATATCCCCTGACTCCGCTATTTTTAAGAGCCCTATCTAGCTCTTGAAAGCATCCAGAGAACCGGCCTCCACCGCCCTCTGAGGCAGAGAATTCCACAGACTCACTACTCTCTGTGAGAAAAAGTGTTATTGATTCTATTCGACTCTTTCCGATCTCTGTTTTATCTCTAAGGTAGATAAAAATGCTGGAGAAACTCAGCGGGTGAGGCAACATCTATGGAACGAAGGAATAAGTGACATTTCGGCTCGAGACCCTTTTTTCTTCATTTCTCCCAGTCAACAATGACCTATTCTAGATTTTCCTTGATCTCCATTCCCTTTGTCCCATTTTCACACCTTACACTTCCTTATCTATGTATCTCCCTCTCCCCTAACATCAGTCTGAAGAAGGGTCCAGACCCGGAATATCAGCCGAAATATCATCCCTCTCTCCAGAGACGCTGCCCATCCCGCTGAGTTACCCCAGCGTTTTGTGCCTATCTTCGGTTTAAACCAGCATCTGCAGTTCCTTCCCACGCAGTATTCTATTATGCGTGTACAGCCAGGTAGAAAGACTTTGTTTACTAGTCATCACTGTATCAATTAATCACGTAGCACTGATATGAATGGATCGCCACTTTCACATAACAATGGATCGAGCATTGTCACTCTCCCATTCCCTCTGCCGCAGAAAGTCGCGATGTACCCAAGAGACGGATTGTCTGAATTTGAGGAGTCGGGCCATTTTGGCGACTTCCAAAAAATTCCCTGTTGGCTTTTTAAACTTCACTTTCTCGAAATAGGTTGTGAGTGACGGCAGAGAAATAGTCAGCAGGGCTCAATCTCGGGGGAAATACAGGTTTATTAGATTATGAAAGTCACAGACAGATGACGGGGAACCTTATCACGGGTTGAGGGTTCTGCGTTTCAAAATTTCATGAGCGGAATATGATCCCCAAGGTGGTGCGGCACGAGGAAACATAGAAAACAGGCGCAGGAGTAGGCCATTCGGCCCTTCGAACCAGAACCGCAATTCATGGTTGATCATCCGAAATCAGTACCCCGTTCCTGCTTTCTCCCCATATCCCTTGATTCTGTTAGCTATATCCAACTCTCTCTTGAAAACACCCAGTGAATTGGCCTCCATTGCCTTCTGTGGCAGAGAATTGTACAAATTCACAACTCTCTGGGTGAAAACAGTTTTCCTCATCTCAGTCCTAAATGGAGTACCCCTTATTCTTAAACTGTGACCCTTGTTTCTGGACTCTCCCAACATTTTTCCTGCATCTAGCCTGTCCAATCCCTTAAGAATTGTATATGTTTCTATAAGATCCCCTCTCATCCCTCTAAATTCCAGCGAATGTAAGCACAGTCGATCCATTCTTTCATCATATGGCAGTCCCGCTATCCCGGGAATTAACCTGGTGAACCTTTGCTGCACTCCCTCAAGAGCAAGAATGTCCTCCCTCAAATTAGGGGACCGAAACTGCACCCGGGTTCGATCCTGACCACGTGTGCTTGTCTGTACGGAGTTGTACGTTCTCCCCGTGACCTGCGTCGGTTTCCTCCGAGATCTTCGGTTTCCTCCCATGCTCCAAAGGCGTATAGGTTTGTAAGTTAATTGGCTTGGTGTGAATGCCAAAATTGTCCCCAGTGTGTGTTGGGTAGTGTTAATGTGTGGGGATCGCTGGTCAGTATGGACTCAGTGGGCTGAAGGGCCTGTTTCAGCGCTGTATTTCTAAACTAAACTAAACTAAATTAAACTAAACTAAACTACGAGAGTGGGTGAGACTTCTTTTATTTACTGACAGATAGTGGTTGGATGGGCGGTGAGTCCTACCCATCGTTAGACAGTTTGATGGGAGTGGGAGTGAGAATGAGATGGGGGACAGAGTTGAGAACCATTGATAATTGGCAGAGTGTGGCTGGAGAGATGAGAGATCAGATGGTGAGACCCATTCACTTATCGTAGAGACAAGGAACGGAAGATAGAGTCATATAGTCATACAGGCCCTTCTCCCCAACTTGCCCACACCACCCGACAAGTTCCATCTAAATTAGTTTTACTTGCCTAGTTTTGGCCCGTATCTCTCCAAACCTGTCCTATCCATGTACCTGTCTTAATGTTTCTTCGATGTTGCGATAGTCCCTGCTTCAACTACCTCCTCTGGCAGCTTGTTCCATACACCCACCACCATTCTTTGTGTGAAAAACGTACCCCTCAGGTTCCTATTAAGTCTTTCCCCCCTCACCCTAAACCTACGTCCTCTCGATTGCTCTGCTCTTCTGAAAGTGTGAGTTGCTGTTGGCCTCACAGCGATGGGGACCCGGGTTAGATCCTGACTACAGGTGCTGTTTGTATGGAGTTTTGTGGCATCGCTCCTTCCCTCCTCACTAACCCATTCAGCCCTAAAACCATCTGGATTCCCCTTGAGGGGCTGTCCCACTTGGGCGACCTAATCCGCGAGTTAAGAAGAGTGTCTACGACCTTCAAGCTCGAGGGCACTCGCCTGGAAAACCTCGAGCTTGATCGACCGACCGCACACACACACACACACAAACAAACACATCGCAAAGGCGGGAGCCAGGGAAAGCGGGGGAGCGCTGTCTGCACGATGAAGAGGAAGGTAAACGGCTGCCACAGAGCACGGTATGTCCTTTAGAGAGCGCGGGGGGGGGGGGGGAGAGAAGGGGGTGAGAAGGGGGTGAGAAGGGGGAGAGAAGGGGGTGAGATGGGGGGAGAAGGGGGGAGAAGGGGGGGAGACAATTTTAAGAAGTATAATAAAGTTTAGCGGGCATTTTACCTACCGGTGGGTCTTCCTAGGTCCTGAAACTCCAATGAGCCAATCAAATGCCCGGTCAGCGAAGGAGATTGCCTACGGCTGCCCTCGACTGCCTGTAAGTAAATAGCGACCCCACTCTACTGCACTACGAGTTTAAAAAGTCCCATGCTGACCAAACTTTACTTGTGCAAAAATATTTCAACCGGCTGAAAAATTTTCCGCAACCTAGCCGAGGCCACGACTATTCGGGAACTTCCCTCGAGCATGAAGGAGAGTTCCAGCGACCTCATAGGACCACGTGTCGACTATGCTGTGAGTTTGAAGGTTGAAGACACTCTTCTAAACTCGCAGATTTTGTTGCCCAAGTGGGACAGCCCCTTAACTCTGGACTCTGGGGTATTCCACAGTCATTACATCAGTACTACCGCAATTCCACAAGTCCCATTGCTTCCTGGAGGCCTACATCAGTTTCTGCGCTACGAAACCAAGATTCTCGCCCCAAAGCCTATCTGAAACCCACTCCTTGGAAATTTTCCTTTCGACTTTAGAGATACAGCAAGGAAACAGGCCCATCGGTCCATCGTGTCTGTGCTGACCAGCGATCATCGCGTACACTAGCACTATCCTACACACGAGGGACAACTTACAATTAACCTCCAAACCTGTATGTCTATGGAGTGTAGGAAGAAACTGGAGCCTCTGGAGAAAACCCACGCAGGCCACGGGGAGAATGTACCAACTCCGTACAGTCAGAATCGAACCCGGGCCTCTGGCGCTGCGAGGCAGCAACTCTACCGCTGCGCCACCGTGCCGCCCATCGACTAGGTGTTTGCTCACCTGGCTCAGCATTAATTTATTCAGGTCAAGCAACGTTTTAGCCGCAAGCACTCCAGCGACACGCCTCGGGGAGATTTACAGCGCTGAAGTTGCAAATGAAAAACGCAAAATTCCTTGTCGCCTCCTGGAAGTGTGAATGAAAGTTTGTGGACTGACTGAGCTCATTGGAATAATCAAACACTTGTGGGACTTGTTCAAGTCTGCAATCTTGCTGCAGATGCAACTTTATTGATTATTCCACACAGCGTGGCAATTATCCCAGGTTAAGGGATCAGCTGGATTAAGAATATTACGATACTTGAGTAAACTTACGTGGCATATCTAATTTACTTTGATTGACTCAGTGGCTATTCTTGACGACATGCATATTTATTGCCCATCATTCTCATTTGTCAACTTGGCATTTATGCCAAACGCAAATCTCAATTCAAAACAGCACAGCCCTTAACGTAGCAAAAAAGGAGACAAGACAGACAAAGGTTGTCACTTCGCCAAAAGAAGGAGCCTTTGGAGAATAATTTGATGTAAGGTGTTGTAAAGAAGTGGTTAGCAGCCGAGATATGATGCTGAGTCAAGCAAGGAAGTGGGAGAAGAAATAAATAAGGTCCAAGTCAAGGGTAGACACAAAACGCAGGAGCAGCTCAGCGGGACAAGTAGCATCTGCGAAGAGAAGGAATGCGTGACGTTTCGGGGCGAGACCCTTCTTCAGACTTTTAGACTTTTTGGGTCTTGACCCCGAAAGGTCAGCCATTCCTTGTCTCCCTGACCTACTCCAGTGTTATGTGTCCACCAGGGGCGTCGAATGGTTGGCAGCCCCGCCAACAGTCGGTTTGATTTGTCGTCTTTTAATAATTTTTAAGTTTTTAAAGTTTGTGTAAATGTTCTCCGGTTTGTTTTATGTGGGGGGGTGGGTGGGGATTGGGAATTTTTTGTTTTCCATTTCTTACCTTGCCGGATATGCGATTGTTTTCCGGGTCGTATCTCCGGTTGCTCTGCGGCTCACCATCGATAGAGTTGGAGACCTCCTCGGACTGACCTTGAGTTCCCTTCAATACCGTGACTGTCCTGGGGGCGTGGACTTAACATCGGCTCGATCCCGTGCCTGAGATCGCTCCAACCTGTGGACTTTACCATCGAGCTTGCAGTCTCGTGAGAGGCTAGTCGGGAAGCTCCAACAAACGTAGAGGTTCGGCCAGCCCCAACCCGGCGTCCAATCGCCAGCATCCCCCCGATGTAGGTGTTGATCGCCTCGACACGGAGGGCCCATATACCGCCGGCTACGGGAGTCAAGATCGTCCCGTCAACATAGGGCTCAAAGCCCCCGACCACGGGAGATTGAACTTTTTGTCGCCTTCCATCACAGTGAGGAATGTGGAGGAGTCACTGTGGTGGATGTTTATGTTAAAATGTGTTTTGTGCGTTCCGTTCCTTTTTATTTGTATGACTGACTTGGCAAATGAAATTCCTCGTATGTTGCAAATACGTAGCTAATAAAATATTATTGTGATTCGGTGTAAACCAGCATCTGCATTTGTTTGTGTACGAAAGAACTGCAGATACTGGTTTAGACCAAAGATAGACACATAATGCTGGAGTAACTCAGCGGGACAGGCAGCATTTCTGTAGCGAAGGAATGGGTGACGTTTCGGGTTCGAGTCTGAAGAAGGGTCTTGACCTGAAACGTCACCCATTCCTTCTCTCAAGAGATGCTGCCTGTCCCGCTGAGTTACGTCAGCTTTTTGTGTCTGTCTGCATTTTCTTCCTACACATCCAAGTCAAGAGTAATAGAGATATGGAGTGATACAGTGTGGAAACAGGCCCTTCGGCCCAACATGCCCACACTGACCAACATGCCCCATCTACACTAGTCCCACCTGCCTGCGTTTGGCCCATATATCCCTCTAAGCCTGTCCTATCCATGTACCTGCTCAAATGTTTTTTAAACTTTGCGACAGTATCTGCCTCAACTACCTCCTCCGGCTCATTCCATATTCCTACCACCCTTTGAGTAAAAAAGTTGACCCTCGTGTTCCCGTTAAATCTTTCCTGCCTCACCAACCTCTCCTCTGGTTCTTGAACCAGAACCAGGGGCCACAGTTTAAGAATAAGGAGTAAGCCATTCAGAACGGAGACGAGGAAACATTTTTTCACACAGAGAGTTGTGAGTCTGTGGAAATTCTCTGCCTCAGAAGGCAGTGGAGGCCGGTTCTCTGGATATTTTCAAGAGAGAGCTGGATAGAGCTCTTGAAGATTTCTCTGGGTGCTCCTGTTTCCTTCTGCAGTTGTACAGAGCCCTAGTGTTAGCCCTAGTAGGAAGATTGTTCCCGATGTTGGGGAGGTCCAGGACAAGGGGTCACAGCTTAAGGATAAGGGGGGAATCCTTTAGGACTGAGATGAGAAGGACTTTTTTCACACAGAGTGGTGGGTCTCTGGAACTCTCTGCCACAGAGGGTAGTTGAGGCCAGTTCGTTGGCTATATTTAAGAGGGAGTTAGATGTGGCCCTTGTGGCTAAGGGGATCAGAGGGTATGGAGAGAAGGCACGTATGGGATACTGAGTTGGATGATCAGCCATGATCACATTGAATGGCGGTGCAGGCTCAAAGGGCCGAATGGCCTACTCCTGCACCTAATTTCTATGTTTCTATGTTTCTAGTGAGGCCACACCTGGAGTATTGTGTGCAGTTTTGGTCCCCTAATTTGTGGAAGGACATTCTTGCTATTGAGGGAGTGCAGCATAGGTTTACAAGGTTAATTCCCGGGATGGCAGGACTGTCATATGCTGAGAGAATGGAGAGGCTGGCCTGTACACTCTGGAGTTTAAAAGGATGAGAGGGGATCTTATTGAAACATATAAGATTGTTAAAGGCTTGGACACGCTAGAGGCAGTAAACACGTTCCCGATGTTGGGGAGGTTCAGAACCAGGGGCTACAGTTTAAGAATAAGGAGTAAGCCATTTAGAACGGAGATGAGGAAACACTTTTTCTCGCAGAGAGTGGTGAGTGTGGAATTCTCTGGCTCAGAGGGCGGTGGAGGCCGGTTCTCTGGATGCTTTCAAGGGAGAGCTAGATAGGGCTCTTAAAAATAGCGGAGACAGGGGATATGGGGAGAAGGCAGGAACGGGGTACTGATTGGGGATGGTCAGCCATGATCACATTGAATGGCAGTGCTGGCTCGAAGGGCTGAATGGCCTCTACTCCTGCACCTATTGTCTATGGTTTGTTGTCTATTGATTACCCTGCCCAGACTGCAAACGACTGCGCCTACTCGATCTATTCCTCTCATGATTTTGATCATCCCTCATCCTTCAGCATTCCAGGGAATAAAGTCCTAGCCTGTCCAACCTCTCCCTATAGCTCAGGACTTCGAGACCTAGCACCATCCTTGGAAATGTTCTCTGCACCTTTTCCAGCTTAACAACATCTTTCCTAAAACAAGGTGATCAAAACTGAACACAGGACTCTAGATGTTAACTTCTAAGGTTAACCTTAAGAATAAGGAGTAAGCCATTTAGAAGGGAGATGAGGAAATACTTTTTCTCACAGAGAGTTGTGAATCTGTGGGATTCTCTGCCTCAGAAGGCAGTGGAAACCACTTCTCTGGATGCTTTCAAGAGAGAGTTAGAAAGAGGTCTTAAAGATAGCGGAGTCAGGGGATATGGGGAGAAGGCAGGAACGGGGTATTGATTGTGGATGATCAGCAATGATCACAGTGAATGGAGGTGCTGGCTCGAAGGGCCGTATGGCCTACTCCTGGTCCTGTTGTCTGTTGCCTCTAAGACCAATGGAAGGGGGAGGCTAGCCTGTAAGAAGGGAATGGGTGATATTTGTGGTCAAGAATCTTCTTGAGACTAAGAGTCAGGGGAGAGAGAGACTAGAGATATGGAAGGGTGGGGTGTGAAAAGGACACATCAAAGCAGACGATTATTAAGGAAATGTAGAACGGTTCATTGTTAGTTGACAGGAAGATGACAAGGAGGCGTACAGTCAGTAAAATTAATGAGGACAGCGAAACTAGTCGGTGAACTAGGTTGGGGGAGGGATGGAGAGAGAGAGGGAAAGGAAGGATTACTTGAAGTTAGCAAAATTAACATTCATGCAAAATATGAGGTGCTGTTCCTCCAATTTGCACTGGGCTTCACTCTGACAGTGGAGGAGGCCCAGGACAGAAAGGTCGGTGTGAGAATGGGAGGGGGAGTTAAAGTGTTCGGCAACCGGGAGATCGGGTAGGTTTAGGCGGACTAAGCAAAGGTGTTCAGCGAAATGATCGGAGAGCCTGCGCTTGGCCTCGCTGATATCCTTCCTACCCAATTTGAGGGAGCTGTGTTTCTGGAGGCTGTAGATAGATGAGGGGGAGAAACAGCGCCATTCAATATGATCGTGGCTGATCATCCAAAATGAGCACCCAACTTCTGCTTCCTCCCCATATCTGGAATTTAGAATTTATACCAAAGCCAATTAGACTACGAACCTGCATATCTTTGCAGTGTAGGGGGAAACCGGAGATCCCGGAGAAAACCCACGCAGGTTACGGGGAGAACGTACAAACTCCGTACAGACAGCACCCGTAGGCGGGATCGATTCCTGGTCCCTGGCGTTGTAAGGCAGCAACTCTACCGCTGCGCCAAGATTGTTAAGGGCTTGGACACGCTAGAGGCAGAAAACACGGTCCCGATGTTGGGGGAGATAGAAGAACCAGGGGCCACAGTTTAAGAATAAGGAGTAAGCCATTTAGAACGGAGACGAGGAAACACTTTTTCTCACAGAGAGTGGTGAGTCTGTGGAATTCTCTGCCTCAGAGGGCGGTGGAGGCATGTTCTCTGGATGCTTTCAAGAGAGAGCTAGATAGGGCTCTGAAAAATAACAGAGTCAGGGGACATGGGGAGGAACGGGGTGCTGATTGGGGATGATCAAAATTTGGCTGGAAGGGCCAAATGGCCTACTCCTGCAGCTATTGTCTATTGTCTATTGTCTATTGAAGCACAGTTTCTATCATTTGAACAGATATTTTCCCTGACTTAATATGCCTCACCAGGTGTAAAGCAGTGACTGTGTTGCATTCGGAGATGTATCATGTACGGTCTATTCAACAAGGACATGCCTAATTATGTGCACTGACTTATCATCTGCCTTTTCTCCTTGCTGTAGATGCAGCTGACAAACAAAAAAACTAAGAGCATAAGAAACAGCAGCAGGAATAGACCACTTGCTCCTTCAGGCATTTTCCACCATTCAATAAGAGCATAGTTTGGCAGCATGGTGGCGCAGCGGTAGTGTTACTGCCTTCCAGCGCCAGGGTCCCGGGTTCGATCCTGACCACGGCTGCTGCCTGTTCGGAGTTTGTCCGTTCTCCCCGTGACCTGCGTGGGTTTTCTCCGGGTGCTCTGGTTTCCTTCCACACTCCAAAGGCGTACAGTTTTGTCGGCTAATTGGCTTCGGTAAAATTCTAAATTGTCCCTAGTGTGTGTAGGATAGTGTTAGTGTGCGGGCATCACTGGTCGGCATGGACTCGGTGGGCCGAAGGGCCTGTTTCCGCGCTGTATCTCCAAACTAAACTAAACTAAATGAAGCTAAACCAAGTTGATCTACCTCAACTACGCTTCCGTTCACTGTGCTATATCATTTGATTCCCTCGATGCACAAAAGTCTATTGATTTCTGTCCTGAATCTTCCAAATGACTGAGCACTTGCAGCACTGAGCAGGGTGGGGGAGTGGGCAGATGCATGGCAGATGATGTTTAATGCGGATAAATGTGAGGTTATCCACTTTGGTAGCAAAAACAGGAAGGCAGATTACTATCAAAATGGCGTCAAGTTGGGAAAAGGGGAAGTACAACGGGATCTGGGGGTCCTTGTTCATCAGTCTATGAAAGTAAGCATGCAGGTACAGCAGGCAGTGAAGAAAGCAAATGGCATGTTGGCCTTTATAACAAGAGGAATCAAATATAGGAGCAAAGAGGTCCTTCTGCAGTTGTACAGAGCCCTAGTGAGACCACACCTGGAGTATTGAGTGCAGTTTTGGTCCCCTAACTTGAGAAAGGACATTCTTGCTATTGAGGGGGTGCAGCGTAGGTTTTCAAGGTTAATTCCCGGGATGGCGGGACTGTCATATGTTGAGAGAATGGAGCAGCTTGGCTTGTACACTCTGGAGTTCAGAAGGATGAGAGGGGATCTCATTGAAACAGATAAGATTATTAAGGGCTTGGACACACTAGAGGTATGGAAACATGTTCCCGATGTTGGGGGAGTCCAGAACCAGGGGCCGCAGTTCAAGAATAAGCAGTAAGCCATTTAGAACGGAGACGAGGAAACAGTTTTTCTCACAGAGAGGTGTGAGTCTGTGGAATTCTCTGCCTCAAAGGGCGGTGGAGGCCGGTTCTCTGGATACTTTCAAGAGAGAGCTAGATAGGGCTCTTAAAGATAGCGGATCAGGGGGTATGGGGAGAAGGCAGGAACTGGGTACTGATTGTGGATGATCAGCCATGATCACATTGAATGGCGGTGCTGGCTCGAAGGGCCGAATGGCCTACTCCTGCAACTATTGTCTATTGTCTATTGACTGAGTACTTGCAGCCCTCTGGATTAACAACTTGTACGGATGCAATACTCAGTGAAAAGAATTACCAAGATGGCTGACTCTATATTCTGTTCTGGTCACTCGACGGGTCAGGCAGCATCCGTGGAGATGACAGATAGGTGACGTTTAGGCTCAGGACAGAGTAAGAATCCTCAGAGTCCTATGTATAAAAGAACATACCTCAGAATAAAAGGACGTACCTTTAGAAAGGAGATGAGGAGGAGTTTCAGAGGAATTCAATGCCACAGACGACTGCAAAGCTCAAGTCTGTGTGGGTGTTTTTTTAGGCGGAGATTGACAGATTCTTGATTAGTGTCAGGGGTTATGGGGAGAAGGCAGGAGAATGGAGTTGAGAGGGAAAGATAGATCAGCCGTGATTGAATGGCAGAGTAACCTTGACTTCTGTAAATTGTCCCCTAGTTTATAGGATAGTGTTACTTGCTGGTTGGTGTGGGCAAGTTTGGACGAAGGGCTCTCGTGACTCTCTAGCCTAGTTCTGCCACTGTAAAAAAGAGGGTCTGAGCATAGGACCCGACCCGAACCGTCACCTATCCATTGTTGGAGGAAGGAACTGCAGACACTGGTATAAACCGAAAATAGACACAAAAGGCTGGAGTAACTCAGTGGGACAGGCAGCATCTCTGGAGAGAAGGAATGGGTGGCGTTTTAGGTCTACAGAAAGGCCTCGACCCGAAATGTCACCCATTTCTTCTATCCAGGGATGCTGCCCGTCCCGCTGAGTAACTCCAGCATTTTGCATCACCTATCCATGTTCCCCAGAGATGCTGCCTGTCCCACTGAGTAACTCCAGAATTTTGCATCACCTATCCATGTTCTCCAGAGATGCTGCCTGTCCCACTGAGTAACTCCAGAATTTTGCATCACCTATCCATGTTCCCCAGAGATGCTGCCTGTCCCACTGAGTAACTCCAGAATTTTGCATCACCTATCCATGTTCTCCAGAGATGCTGCCTGTCCCACTGATTTACTCCAGCATTTTGCAACACCTATCCATGTTCCCCAGAGATGCTGCCTGTCCCACTGAGTAACTCCAGAATTTTGCATCACCTATCCATGTTCTCCAGAGATGCTGCCTGTCCCACTGAGTAACTCCAGAATTTTGCATCACCTATCCATGTTCTCCAGAGATGCTGCCTGTCCCACTGAGTTACTCCAGCATTTTGCAACACCTATCCATGTTCCCCAGAGATGCTGCCTGTCCCACTGAGTAACTCCAGAATTTTGCATCACCTATCCATGTTCTCCAGAGATGCTGCCTGTCCCACTGAGTTACTCCAGCATTTCAGCACTCTATCTTGAAGTCAGCCGGCTATCAATTTTGCTACATTTCACATCTCAGCATGCTGTTATTAATCTAAGGCTTTTTCCCCCCCTAAAATCTAGATAAATGGGAATTTAAATAATTGACGTGTACTGTTTATCCTTATCAATTTCTCTGCTACCTTTTGAAAGAATTCAATGAGGTAAGTTAAGCTGAACACTCTCTTCTGAAATTTATGACCTTTTGATGATTACATTTTTATTGTCTACTTGTTTCTTTATTGGAATATTTATAGCATTCCATTATTGTTCCTTCCACTTTGAGATGACTGCTCCATACTTTTGTTCTACTGTGCTATTTTCGTCCTTAAATAGGGACATTTTGTTAGCTATCTAGAAATCCTCCGGCACTAGATCTTTTCAAACAAATTATTAAATATGTGTAATAGTGCCTTTGATATCGCTTCCCTGGATTCCTTTAAAATGTACGATTCCAATCATCTGGACCATAGATTTTATTCTCTATATTTGATTAGTTAAGATTTCTCTTCTTTTTTAATTTTAATGTAGTTATCGTATATCTTTTCCGAATCCCATGTCATATCGACCTGATCTGCATACCCGGTGAGCACTAAAGCAATCCAACCCTTTAGTATTTTTTACAATTTAACTGTTACTATCCACCCGTTCCATGGCTGTGGAGGCCGCGGATATCTTTAAGGCACAGATAGATAAATTCTTGATTAGTTCGGATGTCAGGGGTTATAGGGAGAAGGCAGGAGAATGGGGTTAGATGGACTAGCCATGGCGGAGTAGACTTGCTGGGTCGAATGGCCTAATTCTGCTCCTATCACTTATGAGCTTATGATAAAAAGCTGGAGTAACGCAGCGGGTCAGACAGCCAAAATCAAAAAGTCAAAAGAGTTTATTGTCATGTGTCCCTAACAGGACAATGAAAATCTTTCTTTGCATAGCACAACAGGACATAGAAGGCATTGACTACAATTCTATACATAAATACACCCATGACTTAATAAATTAATAAAGTGCAAATAACAGATGGAAGGATGTTAATGTTCAGAGTTCCGAGCCAGGTTTAATAGCCTGATGGCTGTGGGGAAGTAGCTATTCCTAAACTGGGTTGTTGCAGTCTTCAGGCTCCTGTACCTTCTACCCGAAGGTAGCAGGGAGATGAGTGTGTGGCTAGGGTGGTGTGGGTCCTTGATGATGCTGCCAGCCTTTTTGAGGCAGCAACTGCGGTAACTCCCCTCGATGGAAGGAAGGTCAGAGCCGATGATGGACTGGGCAGTGTTTACTACTTTTTGGAGTCTTTTCCTCTCCAGGGCGCTCAAGTTGCTGAACCAGGCCACGATGCAACCAGTCAACAAGCTCTCTACTGTACACCTGTAGAGGTTAGAGAGAGTCCTCCTTGACAGACCAACTCTCCGTAATCTTCTTAGGAAGTAGAGGCGCTGATGAGCTTTCTTAATAATTGCATCTGTGTTCTCAGACCAGGAAAGATCTTCACAGATGTGCACGCCCAGGAATTTGAAGCTCTTGACCCTTTCAACCATCGACCCGTTGATATAAACAGGACTGTGGGTCCCCATCCTACTCCTTCCAAAGTCCACAATCAGTTCCTTGCTTTTGCTGGTGTTGAGGGCCAGGTTGTTGTGCTGGCACCATATGGACAGTCGCTCGATCTCTCTTCTATACTCGGACTCATCCCCATCAGTGATACGTCCCTATAGAGAAGGAACGGATGATGTTTCAGGTCGAGGCCCTGCTTCCATCTAGTAAGCAGCCTTATTTCCAATCTGACCACCAACTTCCTGCTATTTTTCCTCCCTCCCCCCCACCTCCATCCCCCCCCCCCCCCCTCCTCTGGGCTCCACCTGAACTCCCATCTATTTCTCCCATCCTCCTCCAGCCCACCCCCTCCCTCCTGCTGTTTTCCTGCCCCTGAATTCACAATCCGCTACTCTTCAAACCTATCTCGCACCTGTTGTTCTTATCTCTGACCTTTGTTCCAAACTCCCCACCCGTGTTGACCTATCACTGCATATCACTGATTCAATCCATATCTGAAGAAGATTTTGCAGTCTGAAGAAGGATCACGACCCGAAATGTCACCCATTCCCTCTCTCCAGAAATGCTGCCTGTCCCGCTGAGTTACTCCAGCTTTTTGTGTCCATGTTCATATCTGAAGAAGGTTGTGCCGGCTCTGGAGAGGGTCCAGAGGAGGTTTACAAGAATGATCCCAAGAATGAGTAGGTTAACCTATAATGAGCGTTTGTCGGCACTGGGCTCGCTGGAGTTTAGAAGAATGAGGGGCAACCTCATTGAAACATACAGAATAGTGAAAGGCTTGGATAGAGTGGATGTGGAGAGGATGTTTCCTCTAGTGGGAGAGTCTAGGACCAGAGGTCATAGCCTCAGAATTAAAGGATGTTCTTTTAGGAAGGAGATGAGGAGACATTTCTTTAGTCAGAGGGTGGTGAATTCTGTGGAATTATTTGCCACAGAAGGCTGTACAGGCCAAGTCAGTGGATATTTTTAAGGCAGAGATAGATTCTTGATTAGTACAGGTGTCAGAGGCTATGGGGAGAAGGCAGGAGAATGGGGTTAGGAGGGAGAGATAGATTAGCCATGATTGAATGGCAGAGAAGGCTTGTTGGGCCGAATGGCTTAATTCTACTCCAATTCCTTATGACCTTATGACCTTATGATCAGTGTGAAGAAGGGTCTCGACCCAAAATGTCACCTGTCCATGTTCTCCAGAGATAAACAGGAAGAAAGCTCCCGACCCAAAATGTGATCTATCTGTGATTTCTAGAGAAGCTGTCTGACCCACTGAGTTACTAGAAGGGTCTCGACCCGAAACGTCGCCTATTTCCTTCGCTCCATAGATGCTGCCTCACCCGCTGAGTTTCTCCAGCATTTTTATCTACCATTGAGTTACTCCAGCACTTTGTATAATTTTCCCTTTATTTACGAGCAGGAACTTATTAAAGATACGAGGTCACACATTTTAGACAAATGCAACGAATGATAATTTAAGGTGACAATCAGATCAACCACGATCTTACTGAAATGTAAATCAAGCTCATGTCTGTCTCAGCATCTCTAACATCGCCCTTTATTTACCCATGGAGTCTCACCAGTGTGCAGTTATGCTTTGAATTGATTTGAATTGGAAGATACAGCACGGAAACAGACCCTTCGGCCCACCGAGTCAATGCTGACCATCGATTAATCACCCGCTCACACTCGTTCTTTGTTATCCCGGATTCACATCCTCTTGACTGGATGCGTGACCTGTTTCTGCATTAAACCTCTACTTTGGCTCGTTTGTAGATGTTTTTTCTAGAGATACCACGGAAACAGGCCCTTCGGCCCACACAGTCCGCACCGACCAACGATCCCCTTACACTAACATTACTGAACACACACCAGGAAAAATGGACAATTATACTAAGCCAATTTCCCTACAAACCTGTACATCTTTGGAATGTGGGAGGAAACTGGAGCACCTGGAGAAAAGCCACTCAGGTCACAATAGACAACAGACAATAGACAATAGGTGCAGGAGTAGGCCATTCTCCCATTCTCCGTTCCTGCCTTCTCCCCACATCCCCTGACTCCACTATTTTTAAGAGCCCTATCCAGCTCTCTCTTGAGACAGTCACGGGGAGAAGGAACAAACTCCGTACAAACGGCGCCCCTTGTCAGGATCGAACCTGTGTCTCTGGCGCTGTAAGGCAGCAACTCTACCGCTGCACACCCTGCTGCCATAAACTGTTGTTAAGCTGGAAAGAACACAGAGAATATTTATGAGAATGTTGCCAGGTCTCGAAGGGCTTGAGCTATTGGGAGAGTGTACAATCTAGGTCATTATTCCTTGGAGCGCAGGAGGCTGAGATGATCTTATAGAGGTGTATTTGTTTAAGAAAGAACTGCAGATGCTGGAAAAATCAAAGGTGGACAAAATGCTGGAGAAACTCAGCGGGTGAAGCAGCATCTATGGAGCAAAGGAATAGGTAGCGTTTCAGGTCAAGACCCTTCTTCAGACTTCTATAGAAGTGAATAAAGTCATGAGGGGAATAGATCGAGTGAATGCCCGTCTTTTACCCAGGATAGGGGGAGTCCAGAAGAGATATATGGTTTTAAGGTGAGAGTAACTCAGCAGGTCTGGCAGCATCCCTGGAGAACATGGATAGGCAACGTTTCAATCGGAATTTTTCTTCAGACAAACTACAGACTTTCAACCCGAAACGTCACTATTCCATGTTCTCCAGCGATGCTGCCTGACCTGCTGAGTTACTCCAGCATTTTGTTCTTTGGTATAAACCTGCATCTGCAGTTCCTTGTTGTCACCTCCTCTGGCAGCTCATTCCATAAACCAAGGGGCAACATTTTCACTCAGAGGGTATTGGGTATATGGAACGAGCTGCCAGAAGAGGTAGTTGAGTCTGGTTAAAAAAACACTCGGACAGGTACATGGATAAGAAAGGATTAGAGGGATTTGGGCTAAATGCGGTCTAATGGGACTAGCTGAGATGGGTGCCTTGGTCAGCAGGGATGATTAGGCTGAATGGCCTGTTTCCATGCTGTATGACTAGGATTCTAAACTCTTTTACTTCAGCCGAGCCAAGTTTAGTTTAGTTTAGAGATAAAGCAAAGAAACCCACCGAGTCCGCGCCGACCAGCGATCCCCACACACTAACCCGACCCTACACACTAGGGACAATTTACAATTCTTACCCAAGCCAATTAACCTACACACCCCCACGTCTTCGGAATGTGTGAGGAAACCGGAGCACCTGGAGAAAACCCACACAGGTCACGGGGAGAACGTATAAACTGCGTACAGACAGCACCCGTAGTCGGGATCGAACTGCGCCACCGTGCCGCCCTCATGATTGTTTAATTCCCACATGCACGGGGACTAAAATAATGAAATTCTAACGTTTCAGCTTCACAGGCACATTCCATCTTCTAATGGAGGGATTCAGAGAGGCTATGTACCCTGTACCTAGACCATGATGGTGATCTTAAGCTTACATTAATCCCAAAGTACTGAAACTACAAGTAATGCACTTACATCTCTGAAATGACCAAGCTCTGATCATTCACACCCTGCAAACTTTTATTGTACGTTTTATGTGGATATTATTGGCCTTTATTGCCAATCCCTAACTACCCTCTAAAGGCTGATGGCCGTCCCTTCTCTTGAACTGCTGTTGAAGCTGCGTTCACAATGCACGGTGGCACAGCGGTAGAGTTGCTGCCTCACAGCGCCAGAGACCCGGGTACGATCCTGACTATCTGTACGGAGTTTGCACGTTCTCCCCGTGACCTTAGTGGGTTTTTCCCCAGGATCTTCGGTTTCCTCCCGCACTCCAAAGACGTACGGGTTTGTAGGTTAATTGGCTTGGTATAAATGTCAAGTTATCCCTAGTGTGTATAGGATAGTATTAGTCTGCGGGGATCACTGGTCGGTGCGGATTCGGTGGGCCAAAGGGCCTATTTCGGTGCTGTATCTCTGAACTACACTAAACACTAGTGGTAGGGGGGCAAGAAACTATTACAAGACAATAGATAATAGACAACAGGTGCAGGAGGAGGCCATTTGGCCCTTCGAGCCAGCACCGCCATTCAATGTGATCATGGCTGATCATCCCCAATCAGTACCCCGTTCCTGCCTTCTCCCCATATACCCTGACTCCGCTATCTTTAAGAGCCCTATCTAGTTCTCTCTTGAAAGCATCCAGAGAACCGGGGAGATGACAATGCTTCTAAGTTGGGACAGCATCTTGTGACTTAAAGTGTGTGCTGTTACTCCATCCCCGCCCACACTTTTTTCTCTTCTGTGTAGTCACAGGATTGGACAAAGCTGTGGGTCTGGCCTCAGTGAGTAAGATGTGGGTCTGGCCTCATTTTGTAGACGGTTCACTGACGTAGGCAGGCAATGTTTGGTCGTTCCATCCGCAACTCTCTGTGGTCCGCTTGTCCCTTCCCACCCTCCCCAAACCACCCCCCTCCCCGGTGGTTACCCCTGCAACCGCAGGAGATGCAACACCTACCACCCACCCTCTACTCCACCCAGGGAACTAACAGGTTAGGCATTTCAGGTTAGGCAGAGGTTCACTTGTGCCTCCTCCAACCTCACCTACTGTATTGTTAAAGAAGGAACTGCAGATGCTGGAGAATCGAGGGTTACACAAAAAGCTGGAGAAACTCAGCGGGTGCAGCAGCATCTAAGGAGCGAAGGAGATAGGCGACGTTTCGGGTCGAGACCCTTCTTCAGACCCTTTTGTGTAACCCTCACCTACTGTATCTGCTGTTCTCAGTGTGGGCTCCTATATAGACCAAGCCCAGACTGGGCGATCGTTTCGCTGAACACTTACGCTCAGACCATCTTGGTTTTTAACCCCCCCCTCCCATTCCCATTCTGGGCCTCCCCCACTGTCAGAGTGAGGTCACTCGTTAATTGGGGAAACAGCACCTCATATTCTGCTTGGGCAGCTTACAACCCAGTGGTATATCAGGCTCCTCCCCCCCTCCCCCACACTGGTCATCCTACTAGTTCCACAATTCACATCCCTGCAAGCCTGTCATTATCACACCTCACCCAGCCAACAATGGGCCATTGTAGGCTCTACCCTTCCTGAGGTCATCTGCTGCCGGCGCTGATTTGTTCTGATCTTTTCTCACCTCTAGTTTATCCCCCCCCCCCTGTATCTATCAGTCTGAAGAAAGGTTCTGACCCAAATCATCACCTATTCCTTTTCTCCAGAGATGCTGCCTGACTCGCTGAATAAACCCCTGTCCCACGGTACGAGTTCATTCCAAGAGTTTGCCCTGATTTGAATTCGGAGATTTACGGTAATGGCCACTCGTCGGTACTCGGGGCTCTCGTGGACATTTTTCAACATGTTGAAAAATCTTCACCCGTCTTCCCGTGCTTACCTGCCATTAGCGAGTCTTCCCAAGTACCTGCTGTCATCGCTAAGAGACGTCCCCAAGCTCCGACGTACCCGCTACGTTCATTTTCCATGCTTACCACGAGTTTGAATTTTTTTAAACTCGGGAGAGCTCTTGGAATGAACTCGTACAGTGGGACAGGGCTTCTACTCCAGCATTTTGTGTCTATCTTTGGTACGAAGCAGCAGTTCCTTCCTACACAACGTCTTCTGCTGATGGATATCACACGGTGAGCTGGCTTGTCTTGGGTGCTTGTTGGAGCAAATGCAGGGTGACTTGGACAGGTTGGGTGAGTGGGCAGCTGCATGGCAGATGCAGTTTAATGGGATCTAGGTACAACGGGATCTAGGTGCCCTTGTTCATCGGTCAATGAAAGTAACCATGCAGGTACAGCAGGCAGTGAAGAAAGCGAATGGCATGTTGGCCTTCATAACAAGAGGAGTTGAGTATAGGAGCAAAGAGGTCCTTATGCAGTTGAGACCACACCTGGAGTATTGTGTGCAGTTTTAGTCCCCAAATTTGAGGAAGGACATTCTTGCTGTTGAGGCAGTGCAGTGTAGGTTCACAAGGTTAATTCTCGGGATGGAGGGACTGTTATATGTTGAGAGAATGGAGTGGCTGGGCTTGTATACTCTGGAGTTTAGAAAGATGAGAAGGAATCTTATTGAAATATAAGATTATTAAGGGTTTGGACACACTTGAGGCAGGAAACATGTTCCTGATGTTGGGAGAGTCCAGAACCAGGGGCCACAGTTTAAGAATAAGGGGTACGCTATTTAGAACAGAAACGAGGAAACACTTTTTCTCACAGAGAGTTGCGAGTCTGTGGAATTCTCTGCCTCAGAGGGCAGTGGAGGCAGGTTCTCTGGTTACTTTAAAGAGATAGCCAGATAGGGCTCTTAAAGATAGCAGAGTCAGGGGATATGGGGAGAAAGCAGGAACGGGGTACTGATTGGGGATAATCAGCCATGATCACATTGAATGGCGGTGCTGGCTCGAAGGGCTGAATGGCTTTATCCTGCACCTATTGTCTATTGCCTATCCACAAATCTAACGTCCGTTCTCAGTAGATCCAATATTCTGTTACAATGATGGGTTGAGCCGCAACATAATCAATGAAGTTCCTGATACTGGGTGTCATCACTGCTGCATCCATGCCTCTACTTTAGGCTCTGTCTGCGGTTCCCTCGTATCACATTAGCGCAACCCACGTCACTATTTACTAGTCATTGGCCCTCACTGTTCTCTCCCCTACAACAGTGCTGTTAACCTTTTTTATTTAGTTTAGAAATACAGCCTTGAAACAGGCCCTTTATACCCACCAAGTCCGCACCGACCATCGATCACCCATTCACACTGGTTCTATCTTCTTCTCCTTTCTCATCAATTCCCTGTACACATTAAAAGCAATTTTACAAGGCCTATTGGTTTAGTTTAGTTCAAACAGCATAGAAACCGGCCCTTTGGCCCATTGATTCCACACCGTCCATCCGTTCTAGTTCTATGCTATCCCACTTTCTCATCCTCTCCCTACACGCTAGGGGCAGTTCACAGCGGTCAATTAACATCCACACCCGCACATCTTTGGGATGTGGGAGGAAACCAGAGCACCCGGAGGAAACCCATGTGGTCACAGGAAGAACGTGCAAACTCCATTCAGACAGCACCAGAGGTCAGGATCGAACCTGGGTCTCAGATGCCGTCAGGCAGCAGCTCTACCCGCTGCACCGCTGTGCCACATCGATACATCGGAGATATTAGATCCAAATGCAATGAAAAGCCATTAAGAGTTGACCTTATGGCTTTATTCAATTACATTTTTTTATTCAAGGGAGCAGGGGGGATAGAGAGAGGAGGTTTAGGGGTCATACATTTCCTGTGGAGAGGTTACAGCAGCTATACTTAAATTTGTGACTATTTTGCTCACAGCAATTTATTTTCTGTCAAGTTTCTGACAATCACATTAGCTGAAGACAACCTGTTAAAAACGAAGCCGGCAGAACCAGTTGTATTTGGGTGAAGCTACCACTGTATATTTAATTGTACACACACTTTAGGATGACTGGGTGCCATTTGGGGCCAATACATTGTTAGGTTTGTGCCCTACATTTCCGGGGGAAGATGGGGTGGGGGGAGGGTGGGGGGGCATTGGGGGAGGGTGGTTGGAAATGATCAGGCCAACGCAATCACCACACACGCAGCAAATGCCAGCCAGAACCGCACAAGATCAGGGCAGCATGGTGGTGCAGCGGGTAGGACTGCTGCCTCACACACGCCAGAGACCCGGCTTCGATCCTGACCGCGGGTGATGGCAGTGTGGAGCTTGCGCACGTGTGCGCATTCTCCCTGTAACCGCGTGTGTTTTCCTCCGGGTGCGCCGGTTTCCTCCCACACGCCAAAGACGTACAGGTTTTGTAGGTCGATTGGCTTTGGTGATATATATAAAATTGTCCCTAGTGTGTGTGGGATGGTGCTAGTGAACGGGGATTGCTGGTCGGTCAGCACGGACCCGGTGGGCTGAAGGGCCTGTGTCCACTCTGTATCTCTAAACTATACTAAACGACACTAAACAAAGGGCGAAAGGCTGGGGTTGAATCTGAACAAAGGTCCCGATTTGAAACATTACCTATCCTGTCTCAAGAAGGGTCTCGACCCGAAACGTCACCCATTCCTTCTCTCCAGAGATGCCGCCTGACCCGCTGAAGTTATTCCAGCACTTTGTGTCCTTTCTGGAGGTTTCGCTTGTTTTGTTTGCCAAAGGTGAATTGAACTTATTATCACTGAACAAGTCGGCTCACTGGCGAAAAAACAGACTCATCGACAGAGCTGCTTGACTTGCTCCCATCGCCTCAGGTAACATTAGCCAGTGAAAATTCACAACCCCCTGCCCACCTACTCTAATTAACAGAATTACAATTATGCAAATCAAATACACAAGGGATCAGAGGTGACACCTCCTAAAACTAATGGCGATAAAAAAAAATAAAGTTTCGATGAGATTCAGTCACACATTTTCTCAATCGGCACAATCTGACGTTTAATTGGATACTAAATTTGGAACACCGCAACTAAACATGTCGCCCTCCGGCATTGTAAGTAAAGTGGGATTCTGAGGAAACTTTTCTGATTCAGTTTGCAATATCATTCCGTCCTCTAACATTTCCCAAATGGTCATTTAACAGACCAAGCTCCACCGATAATTATCAGGTCCAAACGCACCAGGAGTTGGTGCCGTTCATTTCTCACTGGCTAAATACACAGGCGAATAGCTGCTCTTTCTGGACAATCTCTAAGATGGTGATATTCTGCTGAGAAGCAGGAGGATGTCAGAAATTATCAGCGGGTCAGGCGGCATCTGTGTAGGAAGGAGCTGCTGATGCTGATTTGAACCGAAGGCAAACTCAAAATGGCAATGAGGAGGAATTTCTTTATTCGGAGGGTGGTGAATCTGTGGAATTCCCTGCCACAGATGGCTGTGGAGGCCGCCGATATCTTTAAGGCACAGATAGATAGATTCTTGATTAGTTCGGATGTCAGGGGTTATAGGGAGAAGGCAGGAGAATGGGGTTAGATGGATCAGCCATGTTTGAATGACGGAGTAGACTTGATGGGCCGAATGGCCTAATTCTGCTCCTATCACTTATGAACTTAAGATAAAAAGCTGGAGTAACTCAGCGGGTCGGACAGCATCTCTGGAGACGTTTCAGGTCGAGACCCTTCTTCATCTGTGTACATGAGTTTGAACATTGAAAAATATACATCTTCTAGATGCGCTGGGACGCATCCTCAGTGATGTGACCTGGAGTCATCGGGTGTTAACGGGTCTCACAACATCAGACAACCTTGCCCAGTTGATCAGGCCCCGACTTGCGTCCCAGCAGCAACCGCCCACGGATCAGCCATCTTAGTAACTACTCTGCAGGGGTTGGGAGACTCTAGTGCGTGGAGGGACTGGGCTCTGTGGGGTGTCTCCCGGCCAGGCTCCTCCTGCGTCTCACCAGGTTCAAGGCCTGTGCGCTGCACCTCTTTCTCCTTCTCCAAGCATTTCATTCTCGCCTGATGGATGTTTAGGCCACGATGGTTCATTAGGCCTTTCCGTAGCTTTGTTGGGTGTCTTTCTCACGAAAGACACAGACTGGGGTGCTAACCCAGCCTTTCCCGGGTGCCGTCTTTCCGTGCCATCAACTGTCTCTCCAGTAGTCACCAAACTATTCTTGGTTGTCACCCAGTCTATTCCTAGGTGCCACTGGCTGAGCCAGACTTCAATGTGTATATGAATGATACTGTATGTCTCATGCGTTCGGTCGTGTGTCAGATGATGTCGCTTCTGTCATCGTCCAACATGGTGACAGAATTATCGCCCAACCCGTCACAGAGTGACATCATCGCGCCGTCGCTTCCAGGGATCGCCACGAGGAGGCTTCTGTCATGATCCCCACCGTACGTCTGATCTGTTTGGAAAGCACGCAAAAGAGAGCTTGTCAAGGTTCAAGGTTAGTTTATTGGTCACATACACCAATTGGTGTAGTGAAATGTTTCTTGCCAATGCAGCACACAAAAAAATAATACAGACATAACACTAATAAAGAGATTTAAACATTAAAAACCATCCCCCCACAATGGTTCCCATTTACGAGGGAAGGCACAATATCCTTGTACCTGTGTGAGGTCGCACTGTACCTCAGTGCATGTGACAATAATATAGCTAAAGCTAACCCGAAACCTAATAACCCTTTGTGTAGGAAGGAACTGCAGAGGCTGGTTTATACGAAGACAGACACAAAAGGCCAGGCAGCATCTCTGGAGAAAAGGAACAGCTGATGTTTTGTGTGGGAACCCTTCTTCAGACTTGAATAACCATTTGCCAGGATGGGTGTGCACAGTGTTCTACCTTATAGGACACAAAGTCAAGAGCCAAGAGTGTTTTCTTGTCATATGTCCGAGATAGACCAAAGTAATTATTTCATTGTGTATCCCTTTGTGTCGGAAGGGACTGCTGATGCTGGTTTATACCGAAGATAGACACAAAATGCTGGGGGCGCACCAGGAGGTGCAGATCCAGAGCCAGCAACATTATGGGGGACCCCTACCACCCCAGCAACGGACTGTTCCAGCTGCTACGGTCGGGCAAACGCCTCCGCTGTCAAGCTGTGAAAACAGAGAGGATGAGACGGAGTATCTTCCCACAGGCCATCAGGACCGCAAACTCTTATCCCACCAGGGACTCATTTACTGTTGTGTTGTGTCTTTTCAAAATTGCTGGGTTTTTTCCTGTTATGTAAATACTGATTCTGTTATTTGTTTTTTTTAGAAGCAATTGTACAAGAATAAAGCAATCGGCATAACAATTATACAATTTTCGTACAGCCTCATTTTAAACATTTTATAAATTGATACATGAAAACGGAAAGGATGATGAAAAAGAAAGATACAAAAAAGAGAGAAGAAAAGTCACCTGAGCTGACAAAGAAGTGCGAGGAGAAATAAAACGGAGATATGTCCCACTATCCTTCCCTTTTTGCTGGTTTTTTTTCTATTATGTAAATACTGATTCTGTTCTGTTGTTGTGTGGTTTTGCACAATCCGTAGGCATTGCCACATCCATTTCACCGCTCATCTTGTATGTGTATGTGACAAATAAACTTGACTTGAGTTGGAGAACATGCATAGGTGGCTTCCCGGGTCAGGACCCTTCTTCAGACTGATTGTGCGTGTGTGTGTGTGTGTGTGTGTGTGTGTGTGTGGGGGTGGGGAGGTGGGGTGGGGGGGAGGTTGGTGGGTGATGGTAGAAAGAAAGCTGGGAGAGAGGAGGGCCTGTCCCACCAGCATGCAACTCCATGGGATGAGCGCGACCTAACGTGGTCGTTTGAGCCGTCCGGCGTCGCGGGGCCGGTCCCACTTCGATCGCCCCTCTGTGTGCTGCTCTCTGTCCTGGCGAACTTACCTTTAAGACTTCGCTCCCAGTTCGCCTCACTTTGCGCCGCGTTGCGCCATTCACCCGACCTCCGCGCGGCCCTCGCTGCCGGTTTGGTCGCGCTTGCCGCATGCAGGCGCATGCTGGTGGGAACGGCCCTGTACAGGGATCACCCGACCTCCGCGCGGCCCCCACTGCCGGTTTGGTCGCGCTTGCCACATGCAGGCGCATGCTGGTGGGACAGGCCCTGTACAGGGATCACCCGACCTCCGCGCGGCCCCCGCTTCTAGTTTGATCGCGCTCATCGCATGGAGTCGGATGCTGGTGGGACAGGCCCTTTAGGATTCAGAGTTATCCCCACCTCTTCGGAGCAAGAGTGAATGAGAACAATTAAAGTCAATTCTAACTGTTGACAACAGGTACAATTAACACACTGAGGGGCCTCAACCAAGCCCAGTAATGAATGCTTTCCACAATACTCTGCTTAACATCTAGCGATGTTTTAAGTGCCTTTGAAGTGTGTTCTCTGTTAGTTATAATGCAGCAAAGGTGGAACACAGACAGCAGTAATGCCTCTGTCCCACTTAGGAAACCTGAACGGAAACCTATGGAGACTTTGCGCCCCACCCAAGGTTTCCGTGCGGTTCCCGGAGGTTTTTGTCCATCTCCCTAATGGTCGAAAGTGGTTTCTGCTTCTTCTATGTTTCAGTGATTATTTCAAAAAATTCAAAACCAGCCGCGACTAAAAATAGGTCGCTGTTTTAAAAATCGGTAATTTTTTAGCCAAAGCCGGTTGCGATGCTAGTTGAAGGTGGTTGCTGGAGGTTGTAGGTAGTGGAAGGTAAGACCTTTTTTTCACCCAGTTTTATTCCACCAGGGAGGTCTTACCTTCCACTACCTGCAACCTCTGGCAACCACCTTCAACTTGCATCACAACTGAATCAGCAACTTCGACTAAAAAATCACCGATTTTTAAAACGGCAACCTATTTTTAGTTGCGGACGGTTTTGAATTTTTTGAAATAATCATCGTAACATAGTAGAAGCGGAAACCACTTTCGACCATTAGGGAGACTGACAAAAACCTCCGGGAACCGCACGGAAACCTTGGGTGGGGCGCAAAGTCTCCAGAGGTTTCCGTTCAGGTTTCCTAAGTGGGACAGGGGCATAAGTTTCCACTAAAAAAAAATAATTTGTTGACATTGCTTTAGTTTAGTATAGTTGAGTTTAGTTTAGAGATACAGTGTAAATACTGGCCCTTCAGCCCACTGAGGGGGAGACCTCATTGAAACATACGGAATAGTGAACGGCTTGGATAGAGTGGATGTGGAGAGGATGTTTCCACTACTGGGAGAGCCTAGGACTAGAGGTCATAGCCTCAGAATTAAAGGACGTTCTTTTAGGAAGGAGATGAGGAGAAATTTCTTTAGTCAGGGGGTGGTGAATGTGTGGAATTATTTGCCAGAGAAGGCTGTGGAGGCCAAGTCAGTGGATATTTCTAGGGCAGAGATCGATAGATTCTTGATTAGTACGGGTGTCAGGGGTTATGGGGAGAAGGCAGGAGAATGGGGTTAGGAGGGAGAGATGGATCAGCCATGAGAGGACTTGATGGACCAAATGCCTAATTCTACTCCTATCCCTCATGACCAGCAACTCTATTGCTCCACCACTGTTCTGCCCTGATAGCTGTATAGACTTTAATTCTCTGAAGATAGAACACAAAAAGCTGGAGTAACTCAGTGGGTCAGGCAGCATCTCTGGAGAAAAGGAATAGGTGACGTTTCAGGTCGAGACCTTTCTTCAGACCAGTATCGTTCCAACACCTTTTGTCTGCTCCACTGCGAAATCTCCTCAAGGTATGCATTCTTTGAAGAAGTTCTCCTCCTTTCGCTGAAGGGCAATCTGAAGGAAGTTGCTGAATAGGTGGGCTGTTTCCATGCTTTAGTTTAATTTAGGTCAGTTTAGTTTAGAGATACAGCACAGAAACAGGCCCTTCGGCCCACCGAGTCCGTGCCGCCCAGCGTTCCCCGCACATTAACACTATCCTACACACACTAGGGATAATTTACACTTGCACCAAGTAGGCAAACCAAAGCCTATTAACCTAACATCCCGCATGTCTTCGGAATGTGAGAGGAAACCGAAGATCTCGGGAAAACCCACACGGTCCATATAACCATATAACAATTACAGCATGGAAACAGGCCTTCTCAGCCCTTCCAGTCCGTGCCGACCATTTATTTTCCCCTAGTCCCATCTAACTGCACTCAGACCATAACCCTCCATTCCTTTCCCATCCATATACCTATCCAATTTATTTTTAAATGATAAAATCAAACCTGCCTCCACCACTTCCACTGGAAGCTCATTCCACACAGCCACCACTCTCTGAGTAAAGAGGTTCGCCCTCATGTTACCCCTAAACTTCTGTCCCTTAATTCTCAAATCATTTAACAGTCACAGGGAGAACGTACGGACTCCGTACAGACAGCATCCGTGATCGGGATTGAACGCGGGTCTCCGGCGCTGTAAGCGCTAAAATGCAGCAACTCTACCACTGCGCCACCATGCCGCCTTAAAAACGAAACGAAACTAGTAGGCTCATTGCAGCTGCAAAATAGGGTGAAGGAGGCATGTAACCTTTTTGAGCAAAAATATGACCATCAAAAAAAAAGTTACAACGAAAACTCTACACGTCAAATGTTGCATTAATAGCTCTCTTCCTATCGGCGAGTTCTTGTAAATTTTATATCGCATGCGGTTGCCTGCATCAGTGAGATTCATGTATTGACAGTATGGATTGCATGTGATATAGTGGGTAGAACAGAGCTGACCTCCAAAGTGAATGAATATATCATTGCTATGACAGAGCTCTACAGGGAGACCACCCATGCTGTGTGTCAGCACGGAATTTGTTTAAGATAGACACAAAATTGTGGGGGATAACTCAGAGGGACAGGCAGCATCTCGGGAGAGAAGGAATGAGTGACGTTTCGGGTCGAGACCCTCCTTCAGGACCTAAGAGTCAGGAGAGAGGGAGACTGGAGATGTGAAAGGGTAAGGTGTGAAAAGGGCAGATCAAAGCAGACTATGTTCAAGGAAATGCTGAAGAATTGTCTCGACCGAAACGTCACCCGTTCCGTCTCCCCAAAGATGCTGCCTGTCCCGCTGAGTTACGTCAGCATTTTGTGTCTACCTTCGATTTAATGCAGCATCTGCAGTTCTTTCCTGCGCACACACGCTACGCACACACACACACATGCTACGCCCACACACACACACGCTACGCACACACACACAGACACAAACAGAAACACACAGATACATATACACACAAACACATGCAAACACCCACATACAAACAAATACAGTCACAGACACGCACATGCACACACACACACACGCACTAACAGAAACACACAGATACGTAAACACACACACATACACAAAACCATACCATCACACACATACAAACACACACACAAACACACCCACACATACAAACACGCACATACAAAGACACACACATGCACATAATCACACACATACACACTCACATGCACACATATACACAAAAATACAAACACACACACACACATACAAACACACACATGCACATACACGCACAAACATACAAACACACACATGCAACACCCACACAAACACACCCACACACACACACACACACAAACACGCATTTTCAAACACACATACAAACATACATACACACTCCACCCCGAGTGGAAGTGGTGAAGTGGAAGAATAGCTGCTGTTTAGTCCGAGATCCTAGGACTAACTTGTCCTACCATCGGCTACAACAGGGCAACAGCTGACACTGTGCCATCAATAGTTGTGTGACTCAGAAATTAGTACAGGTCCACCAACAATGAAGAGTCATGAGTCAAGAGTGTTATATTGTCAAGTGTCCCAGATAGAAAAATGAGATTCTTACTTGCTGCAGCACAACAGAATATGTAAACATAATAAATAATATAACACAAACTCAGAAAAAAAAGAACAAACAATAAGTGCAATAATGACAATAATAGTCTATGTAGTTCAGCGCTTATGAGGTTGTAGTGTTTAATAGCCTGATGGCTGGAGGGAAGAAGCTGTTCCTGAACCTGGACGTTACAGTCTTCAGGCTCCTGTACCTTCTACCCGATGGCAATGGTGAAATGAGTGTGTGGCCAGGATGGTGTGGGTCTATGATGATGTTGGCTGCCTTTTTGAGTTTCTCCAGCATTTTGTGTCCTTCTAAACTGCAGCGAGTACGGGCCCAGTGCCGTCAAACGCTCATCGTACGTTAACCCAATCATTCGGGGATCATTCTCGTAAACCTCTTCTAGACCCTCTCCAGAGCCAGCATATCCTTCCTCAGATATGGGGCCCAAAACTGCTCACAATTCAATTCTCTGGATGCTTTCAAGAGAGAGTTAGATAGAGCTCTTAAAGATAATGGAGTCAAGGGGTATGGGGTGAAGGCAGGAACGGGGTACTGATTGGGGATGATCAGCCATGATCACATTGAATGGTGGTGCTGGCTCGAAGGACTGAATGACCTACTCCTGCACCTATTGTCTATTGTCTATTGTCCAAATGAGATCTGACCAGTGCCTTATAAAGCCTCAGCATTACGTCCCTCTTTTCATACTCCGGTCGTCTCGAAATAATTACGAGTTAATAAACTACTGTAAATAAACTCCTGCCGAACTTCAGACAAAGTTGGTCCCCATGCATCGCTGAGTCTGCAAATAATCTGGCAAACCACTTTGGAAGCATTACGTCCACATTACTCATCCTTCCTGCCCCAACTCACAAAGGACTATTCGAAAGACAACATTGGGCGGCACAAGACAGTATCACTTAAATTGTTCTCATTCGCCATTGATGCTTAATGATAAATCTGCATTCTCTTCCTACAGGTAACCAAACGAATAATTATTCCTGCCTGCCAAGATTGGTTATGATAAACAGTTGTGCAAGCAAGTTTGAGCGTTTCACAGTTGATTAAGCATGGGTGTTACGGAAACTGTAATGCTAAATCAACTTTGCATAAAGATAGACGCAAAATGCTGGAGTAACTCAGCGGGACAGGCAGCATCTCTGGATAGAAGGAATGAGTGACGTTTCGGGTCGAGACCCTTCTTCAGACCCTTCTTCGGGTCTCGACCCGAAACGTCACCCATTCCTTCTATCCAGAGATGCTGACTGTCCCGCTGAGTTACTCCAGCATTTTGTGCCTATCTTCAGTGTAAACCAGCATCTGCAGTTCCTTCCTGCAACTTTGCATTAAGTTGTGTGGGAAGGAGCTGCGGATGCAGGCTTATACACAAGATAGACACAAAGTAATGGAGTAACATCAGCAGGTCAGGCAGCATCTCTGGAGAAAAAGGATGGGCGATGTTTCGAGTCAGAACCCTTCTTTGCATAAAGTTGATCGAACACTCTCATGTCCAATCTTCTTATGCGCCTGTCCCACTTACGCGACTTTTTCGGGGACTGCAGGCACTCATCATAGGTCGTCGCAGGTCGCCGAAAATTTTCAACATGTTGAAAATCCAGCGGTGACCAGAAAGACGCTACGACTCTTTGGGCGACCGAGGAGACGACTCACGACCATACAGGCGACCCCCTGGCACCTAGAGACATAGAGTCATACAACGTGGAAACAGGCCCACCAGCCAACATGTCCCATCTACATGAGTCCCACCTGCTTGCGTTTGGTCCCTATCCCTCTAAACTCATCCTATCCATGTAGCTGTATCCATGTATACTTTCCAGCCGACTCAATCCCTCCCTTCAGGTCCAATCAGGCCCTTGTCTCCCAGAAATCCTCATAAATCCTTGCACCATTTCCAACTTGACAACATCTTTCCGATAACACGATGCCCAGAACTGAATGCAAGACTCTAAATGCGTCTTCACCAACGTCTTATATAAGTGCAACATGACCTCCCAACTTATATACTCAATATAGACACAAAATACTGGAGGAACTCAGCGGGTCAGGCAACGTATCTCTGGAGAAATGGAATAGGTGACGTTTTGGGTCGAAAACCCTTTCTTCGGACTGAGTCTGCAGTTCTTTCCTACACATTACTGAGTCTAGTTACAAACTTGATCAGAGAATTAAGGGAATTTTTAATGGAAAGAGATTACTGTTTTTAGCGGACATCTTTCGGGGTAGTTGAGCCAGCAGGCCATTGGCCAACCAATCGTTCCATGCTACCTCACAGCACCAACAAATGGTCCTGTGTTCCCAAATCTGAGGAAGGACATTATTGCCATAGAGGTAGTGCAGAGAAGGTTCACCAGACTGATTCCTGGGATGTCAGGACTGTCTTATGAACAAAGACTGCATAGACTCGGTTTATACTCTCTAGAATTTAGGAGATTAAGAGGGGATCTTATAGAAACTTACAAAATTCTTAAGGGGTTGAACAGGCTAGATGCAGGAAGATTGTTCCCGATGTTGGGGAGGTCCAGGACAAGGGGTCACAGCTTAAGGATAAGGGGGAAATCCTTTAGGACCGAGATGAGAAGGAATTTTTTCACACAGAGAGTGGTGGGTCTCTGGAACTCTCTGCCACAGAGGGTAGTTGAGGCCAGTTCATTGGCTATATTTAAGAGGGAGTTGGATGTGGCCCTTGTGGCTAAGGGGATCAGAGGGTATGGAGAGAAGGCAGGTACGGGATACTGAGTTGGATGATCAGCCATGATCATATTGAATGGCGGTGCAGGCTCAAAGGGCCGAATGGCCTACTCCTGCACCTAATTTCTATGTATCTATGTATCTTAAGCTTAGGTTTTTTAAATTATGATTTGGATTGAAAGAAAATGGGTCGGGACCCTTCATCAGAGTCAATAGACCCAATACAATACCTTATACTCTGACTGAAGAAAGTTAATGTCCCAAGAGGCTTTTTGGCCACCCTACAGATCTACCTGCAATGCCACCTTCAAGGAACTTCATGCAAGAAACATCTGAAGGACATTGAAGAAAGGAAGTGTTCCAAATTCACTTGATCATTTACGCAACAATCGTCCTTGGAACCAACGGGATGAAAATATTTTGTTAATATGTCGAGTTTCTGATGTGTCCTGCACAGCTGTTCGTCAGACGTTCTCCGAGGAACAGTGTTCCTAATGCTTTATTTCTTGGTTTTTTTCTTCTGCCTCCAAGAGGTCACTTTCATCCGAGTATCTTTTTATTAGCTTTACGGCTTGGCAGAGCAGTGGTGGGACTCAGCGAGCTCCAACCAGGCTCTCAATCTGGAGAACATTGCAAAGACTTCCTGATACATTAAGGTAGCAGATGTACTCTTTAAAAACCTGATGGTCCCCCTAATGACCAAGCTGCTTGAATCTTGCCGTTATGCTTCTCAGCCGTCTCGCTTGCAACTCTGAGAAGGGTCATTATCCTCGGCAGCTTGAAGCAGCGAGACAGAAACATAGGAAATAGGGGCAGGAGTGGGCCATTTGGCCCTTCGAGCCAGCACCACCATTCAATATAATCGTGGCAGATCATCCACAATCAGTACACCGTTCCTGCTTTCTCCCTATATCCCTAGATTCCATTAGCCCTAAGAGCTATATCTAACTCTCTCTTGAAAACATCCAGTGAATTGGCCTCCACTGCCTAAAAGCCCTGTCCTACTGTATGAGTTCATTGAAGAATTCTCCCGAGTTTGCTCCGATTCGAACTCGGAGATTTACGGTAATGGCCGTTCGTAGGTACTCGGGGCTCTCGTGGACATTCTTCAACATGTTGAAAAAATCTTCACGAGTCTTCCCGAGCTTACCGCGCTTCCCGAGTACCTGTCGATAGCGTTACGAGCCGCTATGAGACGTCCCCGAGCTCCGCTGTGCCCGCTAAGTACGTTCTACGTGTTTCACGAGTTTGAATTTTTTTTTAAACTCGGGAGAGCTCTTGGAATGAATTCGTACAGTGGGACAGGGCTTTTATGTGGCAGAGAATTCCACAGATTCACAACTCTCTGCGTGATACGTTTTTCCTCATCTCAGTCCTAAATGGCCTACCCAATATTCTCAAACTGTGACCCCTGGTTCTGGACTCCCCCAACATCGGGAACATGTTTCCTGCATCTCCACTGTCCAATCCCTTAAGAATTGTATATGATTCTATGACCCCCTCTCATCCTTCGAAATTCCAGTAAATATAAGCCCAGTTAACCCATCCTTTAATCATACGTCAGTCTCGCCATCCCAGGACTACAACTTGCCATGGATAAACCATCTATTTATATCACTGTTGGGCTCAAACAAGCCACGATAGATGTACCTGCTGTAGATAAGGGCCATGATGGCATATTTCAGGAGATCTGGTATTCTAGAGAAAATGGATGGGTCATGTATTCGAGTCAGGGCCCTTCCTCAAGCTGAAGAAGGGAGAGTTCATCTAACTTTTATCAGGGTGCATCACAGTGTGGTTTGGGAACAGCTCCATCCAAGGCCACAAGAAATTGCAGCGAATTGTGGACGCAGCCAGGACCTCCCTGCCATCAACTCCGTCTACACCTCACACTGCCTCAGCAAGGCGAGCAGCATAATCAAGGACGAGTCGCGCCCTGGCCACTCCCTCTTCTCCCCTACCCCATCGGGCAAAAGGTAGAGAAGTGTGAAAGCGCACACGTCCAGATTCAGGGGCAGTGTCTTCCCAGCTGTTATCAGGCAACTGCAGGCACGGAAATCACTGTCAAAACATGTGGGGGACACAATTTCTTCGTGGCCGCGCATGCACACGCGAGGCTTCGGCCATGGGACCTGCGGACGTCCGCCCCGAATCGTGGGGCTTGAATTGGCCCGTTCACGGGGTCTTTCATTGGCCGACGGGGGCTTCAACATCGGGAGCCTCGATCGCCTCGATTGCCTCGATCGCCTCGATCGCCTCGATCGTCTCGATCGCCTCAATCGCCTCGATGCAGCAGTTTGATTTTAAGTCGCGCCTGGCGATGAAAGGCCCCGCGAACGGGCCGATTCAGCCCTTAGAAACTGGCTGATAAAATTTGGATTACAAAACATGGGGGGGATCATCCCCACCTCTCAAAGCATGGGGGGACATGTCCCCTCTGTCCCCGCAGGATTTCCGCCCCGGGGCAACTGAACCATCCTACCACAACCAGAGAGCAGTCCTGAACTGCTATCAACCTCATCAAGGCCCCTCAGAATATTTTTGATCGGACGTTACTGGCTTTAGCTTTGCACTAAACGTTATTCCCTTATCATGTATCTGTACACTGCAAATTGTTTGATTGTAATCGTGTATTGTAATCCTTTATTGTCTTTCCGCTGGCTGGTTACCACGCAACAAAAGCTTTTCACTGTACCTCGGTAGGGACAAAAAACTAAGCTGAACTGAACTGAAATTTGGTATCACATCAAAGCGACAGAATGAACACCCAGCTAATTCAACATAGTTTAGCCATTTAGAGGATGTGGGAGTCACGGGGTTGGCTACCACTTCCCATCTCCAACAATAGATCACTGGTCTTCATCTGAGGACAGGTCACCCATCCTTTTCCTCCAGAGATGCTGCCTGACCTTATGAGTTACTCCCAGAATCTGTGTCATAGTTTGGTAGAAACCAACATCTATAGTTCGTTGTTTCTGCATTTCTGCATCTGGTCGGTTATTAACATCTGATCAGATACACGATGAGCATTTAGGCAAAACCTTTAAGGAACGCAGGCAACTGAATCATCCATCGACAACCAGAGACCTGTGCTGAACTATTATCTCCCTTGTAGGTGACCCTCGGTCTATCCTTGATCGGACATTGCTGGCTTTACCTTGCACCAAGCCCTCATCATGCATCCATTGAAACATAGAAACATAGAAAATAGGTGCAGGAGTAGGTCATACGGCCCTTCGAACCAGCACCGTCATGCAATATGATCACGGCTGATCATCCAACTCAGTATCCCGTACCTGCCTTCTCTCCATGCCCCCTGATCCCTTCAGCCACAAGGGCCAAATCTAACTCCCTCTTAAATATAGCCAATGAACTGGCCTCAACAACCTTCTGTGGCAGAGAATTCCAGAGATCCATCCACTGTAAATGGCTCAATTGTAATCCTAGTCATGTATTGTCTTCCTGGTGACTGGAAAGCACGCAACAAAAGCTTTTCACTGTAAATCGGCACATGTGACAATGAGAAAAGGGCACATTAGCTCCTTGAGATTGTGGACGCGCACACCTCCAGATTCAGGGACAGTTTCTTCCCAGCTGTTATCAGGCAATTAGATTATTGTGGCTTTGAAGGGACAAGGATCTGCAAGACGATCATGGTGGTGCAGCGGTAGAGTTGCTGCCTAAAGGGCCTGTCCCACCAGCATGCAACTCTATGCGATTAGCATGATCTAAAGTGGTCGCTTGAGCCGTCCGGCGTCGCGGGGCCGGTCCTACTTCGATCGCCGGAGCCGTGCGGAATTGTGTGGAGTTCGTCCCGACATCGCGCGGGGCTCCGAAAAACTGACTATGTCCAAATATTCCACACGGCAACGGCTTGTCGGCTTGCAGTCACCTCGACGTTTACACACCGCCCCGACATCATGCCTTCGTGAACCTATCTGTAGGTGCCTCCGTGACCCTCTATGTGTGTGGCTCCGTGGCCCTGTGTGTGTGTGCCTCTGTGCCCCTCTCTGTGTGCCCCTCTCTGTCCTGGCGAACTTACCTTAGACTTCGCTCCAAGTTCGCCTCACTTTGCACCGCATTGCGCCACTCACCCGACCTCCGTGCGGCCCTCGCTGCCGGTTTGGTTGCGCTTGCCGCATGCAGGCGCATGCTGGTGTAATGTGTGTGTGTAATACAAAAACAGGCCATTTGTCCAGTCCCCTGCCCTGGTGATTGATGTCCTGAGTCAGTATTTTACCCATGCCACTGAAGTACTAACGAAGCGCTGTACTTTTCTGCACGGTGGCGCAGCGGTAGAGTTGCTGCCTTACAATGCTTGCACCGCCAGAGAACCCGGTTCGATCCTGACTACGGGTGCTGTCTGTACGGAGTGTGTACGTTTGTACGTTCTTCCCATGACCGCGTGGGTTTCCTCCCACACTCCAAAGACGTGCAGGTTTGTAGCAAAATAAGTTATTTCCAGTTTCCTGGCCAATCTTTTATTTATTGTAGTTTAATTTAGAGATACAGTGCAGAAACAGGCCCTCTGGCCCATTGAGTCCGCACCGAACAGCGATCCCCGCACGCTAACACCATCCTACACACACTAGGGACAATTGGCATTTATACCAAGCCGATTAACCTACAAACCTGCACGTCTTTGGAGTGTGGGAGGAAACTGGAGAATGCGGAGCAAACCGGCGGGGTCACGGGCAGAACGTACAAACTCCGTACAGACAGCACCCATAGTCAGGATCGAACCGGGGGGGGCGCTGGCACTTGTTCCATTCGCCCACCATCCTCTGTGTGAAAAAGTTGCCCCTCAGATTCCTATTAAATCTTTCCCCCTTCACCTTAAACCTCTGTCCTATGGTTCTCGATTGCCCTATTCTGGGCAAGAGACTCCATGCTTCTTATTCCTCGATGTACAGCGCCAAATCCCATTGAGCCAACACTTCACCATGCCCCTGCCCCACTTTGGAAACCTCTGGAGGCTTTGCGCCCCACCCAAGGTTTCCGTGCGGTTCCCGGAGGTTTTTGTCCTCCGGCAACCACCTTCAACTAGCACCGCAACCGGCTTCGACTGAAAAATTACCGATTTTTAAAACGGAACCACTTTCGACCGTTAGGGAGACTGACAAAAACCTCCGGGAACCGCACGGAAACCGCACGGAAACCTTGGGTGGGGCGCAAAGTCTCCAGAGGTTTCCGTTCAGGTTTCCTAAGTGGGACAGGGCCATAAATCGCAATACCTTTGTGCCCCTTTTTGTTCTCAATAGGAGGCTCCGATTACCTCCCACCACATGCGTGGAACATTGCTTTATTTTACTTTCCTCCCTCATGCATTAATACGCTCTCTCTTTATGCATTGATATTTGTCACTCAAGCACTGTGCACTCACAAATCTCCGGGTAAAGACTTTGCTCCTGAATTGCCTTTTGGATTTATTAGCAAATATTATATATTTATGACGCCCAACACTGCTCCCTGTGCATGATGGGTCGATTATAACCTATCTAAACAAGCCTGAAACGGAACTAAAATAGATTTTTGTGCCGCCAGTTTTTTGCCAATATCACACAGAGGTCAGGTTGCGCATTCCTTGAGAAGGGGCTTGTCTTTAGCGCTGTTTCTTTATGCACGTTATTGATCTGTGCGGCCTTGAAATAACTAAGCAACAGTGAAAAGAAGTTACATTTGCCGTGATCTTTATCAACATCCATCATCTCCGTTCTGTCTCAAGACACTCACAATGCATATTATCGTGATGAGTGTGTTAAGCAACCTCTTATATCAGAGCGCGTTCTGAAAAATGTGCATTGGTGGAAACATTAGGGGACTAAGGAATGAAGTTTTCTGCGGCATTTATGATCCAGGTATTAGCCAGGTTATAATGACGGATAGTCATTACTTTTGGAAGATGAGGCAGAGTGTGTATGAGGTACCTTAGCAAGATGTGTGATATTGCAATGTTTGGCACACCATATAAGATAAAATTCTAAAAGGTCACAAGGTAATGTGCTTTACCATTCTAGTATGAAGTTATAATTAGGTGTGTGGAACAGAGGGGAGAAAGACAGGGTAAGGTGCGTTTAATGTGAGACTGAACGCAGTGGTGACATATAAGGAGTCTATCAGAGGGTCTTATAATGGGATGTAATGGATGTAATACTGTGTGACAGTGAAATGTAATGGGTAGAGCAGTGTACACAGTGAGATGTAATGGATTTGGCCGTGTCTTATCAGTTTAGTTTATTGTCACGTGTACCGAGGTACAGTGAAAAGCTCTTGTGTTAAAGAAGGAACTGCAGATGCTGGAGAATCGATGGGGTACGCAAAAGGTGGAGAAACTCAGCGGGTGAGGAGCGAAGGAGATAGGCGACGTTTCGGGTCGAGACCCTTGAAAGACAATACATGATTACAATTGAGCCATTCATTCGCAGTGTACAGATACGCAGCAAGGGAATAATGTTTAGTGCACACACTAGGGACAATTTACAGAAGCCAATTAACCTACAAATCGGCACATCTTTGCAATAAAGGGAGGAATTGGAGCCCGGAGGAAACTCATGCGGGCACTGGTACACTAGCACTATCCTACACACACTAGGGACAATTTACAATTTTATGGAAGCCAATTATCCTACAAACCTGTACGTCTTTGGAGTGTGGGATTTAGCAGGAGTGCCCACAGAAAACCCATGTGGTCACAGGGAGAATATTCAAAATTCGTACAGACAGCACCCGTAGTCGGAATCGAACCCGGGTCTCCGGCGCTGTAAGGCAGCGACTCTACCGCTGCACCACCGTGCCGCCCAAATTAGCCTCCAGCTCCCAGCAAGTTTGGAGTCTGAAGCCAGTTTCTAAAGAAGAAATCTTGGCAAGGGTAAGTATAGTGTCTGTGCGCAAACTGCTGGAGAAACTCAACAGGTCAGGCAGATTGGTAAGGGCAGCAAAGGTTATGGGGAGAAGGCAGGGAAATGGGGTTGAGCGGGGAAGGAAGATCAGCCACAATGGAATGGCGGAGCAGATTTGATTGACCTAATTCTGCTCCTACGATTCATGAACTGATGAACATATGAGGCAGCATCTCTGGAGAACATGGACAGGTGATGTCTCTATGTTCTCCAGGGATGATGCCTAACTCACTGAGTTACTCCAATGCTTTGCACCTTTTTTTTGTATACTTATATCTGCAGTTCCTTGTTTCTACAGGCATAATGATAGACAAGAGTGCTGGAGAAACTCAGCGGGTGCAGCAGCATCTATGGAGCGAAGGAAATAGGCAACGTTTCAGGCCGAAACCCTTCTTCAGACCTTCGGGTTTCAGCCCGAAACGATGCCTATTTCCTTCGCTCCACAGATGCTGCTGTACCAGCTGAGTTTCTCTAGCACTTTTGTCTACCTTCGATTTTCCAGCATCTGCAGTTCCTTCTTAAACATTCTACAGGCATAATGTCAGACATAGTGATTAATTTAGTTTGATTTAAAGATACAGGCCCTTCCAAGCTGAACATGAATCACTCGTTAAAGTGAGAACACCTTCTATGGTTTATGTTTTAGTTTGTTTAAAGTCTAGTGTAGTTTAGTTTAGAGATGCAGCGCGGAAACAGGCCCTTCGGCCCACCGAGTCTGCGCCCGACTAGCATATTAACACTATCCCCCACACACACTAGGGACAATTTACAATTATAACAAGCCTATTAACATACTAACCTGTACGCTTTTGGAGTGGCGGAGGAAACCGGAGGAAACCAACATGCCCACAGGGAGAACGTACAAACTCCGTACAGACAGCACCTGTAGTCAGGATTGAACCCGGGGCTCTGGCGCTGTGAGGCAGCAACTCTACCGCTATGCCAACGGGCCAAGAGAGAATGGCTCTGAGAATTCCTTCATCTTCTCCATTGTCAGGTGCAGGGGAACCAATTGTGATCTCCACAGCAACGTTGACGTCCAAATCCATCTTACCCACGAGCTGGTCTCTCCTGTCCTGTCTAATTGGCCACCGCTAGTGAAAGGGAACTCTTTTAGACCTTTTATTTTTAACCGAAAATTAATTTATTGAATTATTTGCAACAAAAAATATTTTCAAACAAACGACACCAACACACCCACCACCAAAAAATCTATATACTACATATTTTCTAGTATTTGATTAGTACGGGTGTCAGGGGTTATGGGGAGAAGGCAGGGGAATGGGGTTTGGAGGGAGAGATAGATCAGCCATGATTGAATGGCGGAGTAGACTCGATGGGCCGAGCGGCCTAATTCTGCCCCTATCACTCATGAACACGTACTGAAATATTGATCTACGATATTACAATCCTGGTCCAGGGTGAATACAAACCCTCGCGGTGCCCAGCTGATCCAGGACCTCTCTACGCTGCCCATGGACACCACCTGTTCCATTTCATGGGACATCAGGGCACGGACGCAACCCCGGAAAAGGGGCAGTCAGTCGGCTCAGGAGATTTCTGCTCTCACGGTTGAAGTGTCAGCAGAGAGCGGAGGCATGAGCTCGATGGAGGAAGCCACCAAACACTGGGCACAAGCTCAGAGACAGAAGGAGCGTTGAATTTTGGGAGAGCAGTATATTGATTTATCTCTGTGACTGACGATGTATTACGTACAGCATTCACCAACACATTTAACCAATCTTGCGGGTCATTGAACTCCATGTGGTACTTGCATCCAGACCCCTGGCTTCTGTCACTGATGGCCACGGCCCTCTTGTCCTAACCCACCTCTGACCATGTACATGGAAGCCCCCTTACCGGTTGGAAATGCTGCGTAGCTGTCCTTTCTGCCACCTCCTTCATTGAAGCACTCACAGCCCCAGTCTCTCCCTTGTTGTCACTTTAGTTTAGCTTACAGACACTGCAAGTCACCAGGCCCTTCCACCCATGGAGTCCGTGCCGGCCATCGATCGGCCGTTCACATTTGTTCTGCGTTATCCCACTTTCTCATCTACTCCTTCCACACTTGGTGAGTAGGAAGGAACATCAGATGCTGCTTTAAACCAAAGATAGACACAGGCCTCCCACACTCCAAAGGCGTACAGGTTTGTAGGTTAATTGGCTTGTAATTGAGACCACACCTGGAGTATTGCGTACAGTTCAGGTCTCCAAATCTGAGGAAGGACATTATTGCCATAGAGGGAGTGCAGAGAAGGTTCACCAGACTGCTTCCTGGGATGTCAGGACTGTCTTATGAACAAAGACTGCATAGACTCGGTTTATACTCTCTAGAATTTAGGAGATTGAGAGGGGATCTTCTAGAAACTTACAAAATTCTTAAGGGGTTGGACAGGCTAGATGCAGGAAGATTGTTCCCGATGTTGGGGAGGTCCAGGACAAGGGGTCACAGCTTAAGGATAAGGGGGAAATCCTTTAGGACCGAGATGAGAAGGACATTTTCACACAGAGTGGTGGGTCTCCGGAACTCTCTGCCACAGAGGGTAGTTGAGGCCAGTTCATTGGCTATATTTAAGAGGGAGTTAGATGTGGCCCTTGTGGCTAAAGGGATCAGAGGGTATGGAGAGAAGGCAGGTACGGGATACTGAGTTGGATGATCAGCCATGATCGTATTGAATGGCGGTGCAGGCTCGAAGGGCCGAATGGCCTACTCCTGCACCAAATTTCTATGTTTCCATGTTTCTAATTAGCTTGAAAAAAATGTTAAATTGTCCAAGTTGGCTTTGCATAAATACTCTGCATAATTGCCCTACCGACTACAAAATTCAGAAGGTTCAAAATGCTGGAGTAACTCAGCGGGACAGGCAGCATCTCTGGAGAAAAGAAATGCGAGATGTTTCGGGTCAAGACCCTTCTTCGGACTGATCACGTTTAGGATCGAGGCCTTTCTTCATCAACTCCCTGCACACTAGGGTCAATTTGCAGAGGGCCAATTAACCTACAAATCCGCACGTCTTCGGGATGTGGGGGGGAAAGCGGAGCTTCCCGGGGGAAAGCGGAACAATCACAGGGAGAACGTGCAAACTCCACAACACACACAGACAGCACCGGAGGTCAGGACCGTACCCGGGTCGCTGGTATTGTGAGGTAGTAGTTCTACCACTGTGCCTTCTAAATGTCTTCAGGCCCGTACCCACCCTAACATCCATCGCAATGCTGACTTGTGCATGGCGGAAAGGCCCTGGCATGTCACGTGTTGGTCTATTGATTGCTCTATAAATTATTGAAGCTTTGAAAGATGGTATCATGCCCTTGGTGGCACTAGCTCTGCCGGTTGTTCCACAGCGCTGCCCCTTTTTAGTTTAGTTTAGTTTATTGTCACGTGTATCAAAATACAGTGAAAAGCTTTTCTTGTGTGTTATCCAGTCAGCGGAAAGACAATACATGATTACAATCAAGCCGTCCGCAGTGTGCAGATTCACAGATTCACAGAGTCTCTTGCCCAGAGTAGGGGAGTCGACAACCAGAGGATACAGGTTTAAGGTGAGGGGCGGATAGATTTAATGGGAACCTGAGGGGTAACTTTTTCACACATAGGTTGATAGCTGTGTGGAACAAGCTGCCAGAGGAGATAGTTGAGGCTGGGACTATCGCAACGTTTAAGAAACATTTAGTCAAGTACGTGGATAGGACAGGTTTAGAGAGATATTGACCAAACTCAGGCAGGTGGGACGAGTGTAGGTGGGACACGTTGGCCAGTGTTGGCAAGTTGTTTCCACACTGTATCACTCTATGACGCTACAACGATAAAGGGAATAACGTGAATAACGTTTAGTGGAAGATAAGGTCCAGTAAAGTCAGATGAAAGATAGTCCATGTGTCTCCAATGAGGTATATCGTAACTCTGGACTGTTTGCTAGTTGGTGATAGGATTGTTCAATTGATGATAACAGCTGGGAAGAAACTGGCCCTGAATCTGGAGGTGTGCGTTTTCACACTTCTGTACCTCTTGCCTGATGGGAGAGGGGAGAAGAGGGAGTGACCGGGGTGCGACTGGTCCTTGATGATGCTGCTGGTCTTGCCGAGGCAGCGTGAGGTGTAGATGGAGCCAATGAAAGGGAGGTTGGTTTATGTGATGGTCTGGGCTACGTCCACAACTCTCTGCAATGCCTTGCGATTTCTTTCACGGTTTCTTTCGATTAGACACACTTAATAGAACGATTTCCAACAGCACCCACTGTAACTGAAGCTACGCATCTCGTTTAAGAGGTGCAGGGTGATTTTATTGACAGTCCGAAGAAGGGTCTGGACTGGAAACGTCACCCATCCCTTCTCTCCAGAGATGCTGCTCGTCCCGCTGAGTTACTCCAGCTTTTTGTGTATGTCGCCTATTCTTACGCGGTTAGCACTGACTGAATGCTGAAATCATTTCAATGCAAGGAGCATGAAGTTAGAGTGTTAAGCCCCTGTCCCACTTACATGTCCTTGGCACGCAAATTACATGACCGCGTTGAGCCGAGATGGTCCCGCGAAGGTCGCGTGCGACTTCATTCGACCGCCCAGCCGTCTGGAGCGCGTGATGTAATTTGAAGATGGACACAAAATACCGGAGTAACTCAGCGGGACCGACAGCATCTCTGGAGAGAAGCAGTGGGTGACGTTTCGGATGAAGACCCCACTTCAGTCTGAAAGAAGGGTCTTGACCCGAAACGTCACCCATTGCTTCTCTCCAGAGATGTTGCCGGTCCCGCTGAGTTACTCCGGTATTTTGTGTCCATCTTCAATTTTCTTGGCCCCGCCCCGGGAGTAGAAGTGGGGGCGGATCCGGATCCGCAACGGCCGTGAACCCCAGGCCGAGCTCGGCGATCGTTTGCCTGCTTCTGCTGCTGTTGGAGGTGAGACGTTGCGTCGCGCCTGGGTCTTGGGCCCGTCCCACTTTGGCCGTCAGTTACGTGACAGGCCGTTGCCGCGCGGAGATTTTGTTCGCTACAAAAATATCGGAGCCCCGCGCGATTTCGCGCACAACTACATACCCCTCCGCGCTTCTCAATGGGACTGGCCCCGTGCGGCCACACGATACCCGTGCGCCTCAATGCGACCATGAGGTCACGTAATTTGCGTGCCAAGGACACGTAAGTGGGACGGGGCTTTACTGCACTACAATTGTCAGGGGCACACAATTGTTCTTCAACCTGTTTGCCTGGAACATGGAATCTGGTCTCCTATAATAGACACGAAAATGCTGGAGTAACTCAGCGGGACAGGCGGCATCTCAGGAGAGAAGGAATGGGTGGCGTTTCGGGTCGAGACCCTTCTTCGGACCAATGTCTATTATGTTACGTTAAGGGGGTGGATTAATAAAGCTGATGAGTTACACAAGTATTATAATGAAAGTGTTATTATTTGACAGAATTATAGTGATGGGCTGGTATATGTATAATTCTAAATAATGCCTGTGTCAATCTAACATTGCTTTTTTTAATTGAACTATCAATATGTTTCTTTTCCCAGCATCTCCATTCAATGGATCAGCAGTGATGTATTACACGGGTGTGTAGGAAGGAACTGCAGATACTGGTTTAAACCAAAGATAGACACAAAAAGCTGGAGTGACTGAGCGGGTCAGGCAGCATCTCTGGAGAGAAGGAATGGGTGACGTTCCAAGACAAGAACCTTTTTCACCCATTCCTTTCCTCCAGAGATGCTGCCTGACACGCAGAGTTACTCCAGCTTTTTAGTCTACTTTAGAGATACAGCGCGGAAACAGGCCCTTCGGCCCACCGAGTCCGCGCCGACCAGCGATCCCCGCACACTAACACTATCCTGCACACACTAGGGAAAAAATTATATTTATACCAAGCCAATTAACCTACAAACCTGCACGTCTTTGTAGCATGGGAGGAAACCGAAGATCTCAGAGAAAACCCACGCAGTCACGGGGAGAACGTGCAAACTCCGTACAGACAGCACCAATAGTCGGGATCGAACCCGCATCTCTGGCGCTGTGAGGCAGCAGCTCTACCGCTGCTCCACCGTGCCGCCCTTTGTATCTGTGTCTAGCTTTGTATTTGAGATTGTATTGTGTTTGTGCGTGTTTGAACGTGTGTGTGTACATGTGTGTGTGTACATGTGTGTAGTGAGTGGGCTTGCGTGATGCATGAGTGGATATTGAGTATAAAGGGCGGTGCAGCGGTAGAGTTGGTGCCTTACAGCGCCGGAGACTTGGGTTCGATCCGACCTACAGGTTGCAAGCTGTATGGAATTTGCACGTTCCGTCCGTGACTGCGTGGGTTTTCTCCGGGTGCTCCGGGTCCCCTCCCACATCCCAGATACATAACGGTTTGTAGGTTAATTGGCTTCTGCACCCTGTAACTTGTCTCGAGTGTGTAGGATAGAGCTAGTGTACGGGATGTTTGCTGGTAGGCGCGGACTCGGTGAGCCGAAGGGCCTGTTTCCACTCAACAGATGTTTAAGAAGGAACTGCAGATGCTGGAAAATCAAAGGTAGACAAAAATGCTGGAGAAACTCAGCGGGTGGGGCAGCATCTATGGAGCATTAATCCAGCATTTTGTGTCAATTTAGTTCTTAGATTAAATTTTTGTTCCACAGTGTGGAAAGAACCAGGCCCTTCGGTCTACCGAGTCCGCGCTGACCAGCGATCCACACGCTAGCACTATACTACACGCTAGGGACAATCTACAATTTAACCGAAGCCAATTAACCTACAAACCTGCATGTCTTTGGAGGTAGACAAAAGTACTGGAGAAACTCAGCGGGTACGACAGCATCTATGGAGTGAAGGAAATAGGCAACATTTCAGGCCAATAGACAATAGACAATATGGTTTAAATCAACAATAGACAATAGGTGCAGGAGTAGGCCATTCGGCCCTTCGAGCCAGCACCGCCATTCAATGTGATCATGGCTGATCATCCCCAATCAGTACCCCGTTCCTGCCTTCTCCCCATATCCCCTGATTCCACTATCTTTAAGTGCCCCATCTAGCTCTCTCCTGAAAGCATCCAGAGAACCTGCCTGCACTGCCCTCTGAGGCAGAGAAATCCACTGACTCACCACTCTCTATGAGAAAAAGTGTTTCCTCGTCTCCGTTCTAAATGGCTTACCCCTTATTCTTAAACTGTGGCCCCTGGTTCTGGACTCCCCCAACATCGGGAACATGTTTCCTGCCTCTAGTGTGTCCAAGCCCTTAACAATCTTATAGGTTTCAATGAGATCCCCTCTCATCCTTCTAAACTCCAGAGTGTACAAGCCCAGCTGCTCCATTCTCTCAGCATATGACAGTCCCGCCTACCCTGGGAATTAACCTTGTAAACCTACGCTGCACTCCCTCAATAGCATGAATGTCCTTCCTCAAATTAGGGGACCGAAACTGCACACACTTAAGGGCACACACTCCAACATCTGCAGTTCCTTCTTCAGCCTTGATATATTCTGTGTTATTTCGGAGAATCATTACAAAGGTAGAGTATTCAGCGGCTCGTTGGAGGCAATGGTTTGGGAGATTTGCAAGCAATGAGCAAGAAGGGGAAGCTGGCAGCGAGGAAGAGAGAAGATGATGGATGCAGGGAGTGAGGGAAGTTGCAGAGTGGAAGACTGAGGAACCATTAGACGAAGAGAAATTAAGTTGATGTGGAAGAACGCGAGAAGTGAAACATGGATCTACTGATGGATGGCTAGCAATGCAACGTGTGCTGTGCAAAGCACAGGTGGAATCCAGTCACTCAATCGACCGATTCTCATGATATGGTGAAGTGCTAGAGATTTGAGGGCTTGAATATCATCAAAGCTGTTCATTTGGATCAGTGCAGACGCGGCATTTTGCATCCCTTATATTCCATCGCTGAACATTTGTTTAAAAATAATAACACTCCATTTTTCAATTGCATCCATTATTCGTGCCGAGAAGAGGGAGAAAGTGAAACGCTGGTGTATAGATGTCGGTCGCTTTGCGGGAAGTGAAGGGGTGTGTTCTTCTAATCATCTTTAGCTGCAGCCGGCAGGAATCAGTGGGTTGATCGGCAGGCAGGGGCGGAGGGAACGCATTTATTTTTTTTTAAGTTGCTGTCATTTCCAACAAACTGTATCCAACCCTTCTGTAAATTGCTTCCATTCAGAGTTTAATATCAGGTACTCTTAAAGGGAAAGCACTCTCATCCATCTCGCAATGTAATAAGGAATTTCATCTGCCACTATGTGTTGCCTTGTGCGAGGAAGAGTGAATATTGATGAAGCTAAAAAACTCCACAGAGCGATTTTCTGTCTGGTGGGGAGATGGTGAGGCGTGCATGCAGTGAGCAGCAGCCCTCATTCAGTTCCCAAAGGAAAATATGCACCTCTCTCAATATTCAAAATAATTTTATTTTTGAAGTACAGAAAGGCATATCAATCTCACTTTGGATCACCAGGGTCTTATTTGTTTGCGTGGGATGTAAAGAGCTGGTCCAATCACCAGAACCATGGTTCAGGTTCCACTTTAAAAATAACACACTGCCCTTTGCTTCCACTTTGCTGTCTTAAGCAAGACAGAACGCCTGACTTATTAGAAAGGCTCTCTGCCTTAATATATTGCTGCCTCGCTCAAATGAATGTCAACTTGACAATTTTTAAGGAAGCAGTTATTTTCCAGCATATCTATAACTTTGTAAGCCTTTCTCTCCCCCCCCCCCCCCCCCAGACACACAATTCCCCCACTGTGCGGCACGGTGGCGCAGCGGTAGAGTTGCTGCCTCACAGCGCCAGAGACCCGGGATCGATCCTGACTACGGGTGCTGTCTGTACGGAGTCTGTTCGTTCACCCCGTGACCACGTGGGTTTTCTCCGGGTGCTCCGGTTTCCCCCCACACTCCAAAGACATACGGGTTTGTAGGCTAATTGGCTTCGGTATAATTGTAAATTGTCCCGAGTGTGTGTGGGATAGTGTTAGTGTGCAGGGGTCGCTGTGAGGCGCGGTCTCGCTGGGCCGAAGGGCCTGTTTGCACACTGTATTTCTAAACTAAACTAAACTAAACTAAATTGGTGAATGTCAACCTCACAGGGTAAAAAACACAAAAACAATGGCACAATCACATTATCGCTATAAGGCTCGTCCATGAGTAACAAAAGGGGGTTACACAAAAAGCTGGAGAAACTCAGCGGGTGCAGCAGCATCTAAGGAGCGAAGGAGATAGGCGACGTTTTGGGTCGAGACCCTTCTTCAGGTAACAAAAGGGGATTGTTCAGGAAAACGAAATTCCCCAAATATGGAACGTTTTGCTCAGATTTAGGGGGGGGGGGAAATATCAATGGAGTGCTTATTTTTAAAATGGCAAGAGGGACTCGAATTCCGGCTTCCCGGTTAATGGCAGCCCTTCACCTCCCAACCCTCTCCCACCCCCACCCCATACTTGTGCATACGTGTGTACTTGACCGTGAGTGTGTCTGCGCGTGTGTGTGTGTCTGCCACGAGGGCATTCCATCCAATTTGTGGTCCCAGCCTCAAAGACAGATGTGAACAGCAACTCGTTCTTTCCACGCACTATTAAAGCATGGAATAATCTCCACCAAGCCACGGTTGCCCAGCCAGATGCAACTAAATTTAAAGTGGCACTTTCTTCCCAATAACCCTCTCTGGCTAAACCCCTCCCTTCACCACCTCCAGTTTAAATTCCAGTTGGAATATTTTGGAGGACCAAGTAACCAAGAACCAAGAACCAAGAACTAAGAACCTCCCCCCACCCTGCCCCAACCCCCTCCTCTCCACCAATTCAATTTTTCAATTTCATTATTTTACCTTCCTACAGGGATGATCGTATCCCTGGCTGGGGCGGCTGTGAACTCACCCACATTGTCCCGGCACGGGGATAAATGGAGGAGGACTGACTGAACTTTGTGCCTTCCACCACAGTGATGAATGCTGTGCTGGAAGTTTGTGTTACATTTTTCATTGCGTTTCTGTGTGTTCTTTTTCACTGTACCGCTGCTGGCAAATTCATTTCACTGCTCTCCATTGTGGATGTGACCAAAAAATCTGACTGTTGTCTATTGACTATTGAAACTCACACGTGCACGCAAACGCGCACGCACACACAAATGATGCTACATGCACACAAACAGCCGCGCAGACACGCTCACGGTCAAGTATACAAGTATGCACACGTGCAAGTGTGCTTGGAAGTACACACATATGGAGCACACACCCACATACACTCACAATGTTTACTGAAACAACAATCTGCAAGTGGAAATATACACAGAGATACAATGCCAGTATAGAAAAATGCTCACCTAAAACACAGGCATCGTAACTTAGAGATATACCTATTCTCACACACTTTCACAATAGGGAAAAATGCCCCTCGATCCAATTCAACCATCGATCGCCCGTTCACACTAGTTCTGTGTTATCCCACTTTCCCATCCACTCCCGATACACTAAGGGGCAATTCTCAGAAGCCAATCGACCCACAAGCCCGCACGTCTTTGGGATGTGGGAGGAAACCGGAGCACCCGGAGGAAACCCAGGCGGTCACAGGGAGAACATGCATACTCCACACAGACAGTTGGACCTGGGTGTCTGCCGCTGTGAGGCAGCGGTTCAACCAGCTGTGTCGCTGTGCCGGCAATTCAACTGTCCGTGCACATAACAGCAGGAAACATGCCCTCCTCGATGGACAATGCGATAAGAATTTAATTAAAAAGTCAATTTTGCTGCTGTGCGGAGTTTGCACGTTCTCCCTGTGACCGCGTGGGTTTTCTCCGGGTGCACCGGTTGCTTCCCACATTCCAAAGACATACAGGGTTGTAGGTTAATTGGTTTCTGTAAAATTATAAATTGTCCCTATTGTGTAGGATAGTGCTAATTTACGGGGTGATTGCTGATAGGTGCGGAGTTGGTGGGCTGAAGGGCCTGTTCCTGCACTGTATCTAACGTCAATCTGATTTTCTGACCCCCATCTCTGCCTACTTTCACCAGTTCTACTGAACCTCCCCATCCATGTTCGAACTCCTCAGACTCACAATGCTACTGCTCTTGAGGGTAAGATCTCTGAACCCACTGATTCCCAAAACCATCCAGCCTATTGATGCCAGACCCTTGCTTCTACTGATAGACACAAAAAGCTGGAGTAACTCAGCGGGGCAGGCAGCATCTCTGGAGAGAAGGAATGGGTGACGTTTTGGGCCGAGACCCTTCTTCGGACTAATGTCAGGGGAGTGGGAGGTACGGAGATAAAATGTAGTCAGGGACAGGAAGAATGGTGGGAGAACTGGGAAGGGGGAGGGGACAGCAAGGGCTACTTGAAGTTAAAGAAGTCAATGTTCATACCGCTGGGGTGTAAGCTGCCCAAGCGAAACATGAGGTGCTGTTCCTCCAATTGACGCTGGGCCCCACTCTTAGTCAACGGAGGAGAAGGGTCTCGACCCAAAACATTGCCTATTCCTTCTCTCCATAGATGCTGCCTCACCTCCAGATTCAGGGACAGTTTCTTCTCAGCTGATATCAGGCAACTGAACCATCCTATCAACAACTAGAGAGCGGTCCTGACCTACTATCTACCTCATTAGAAACCCTCGGACTATCTTTAATCAAATTATTCTGGACTTTATCTTGCACCATGCGTTATTCCCTATATCCTCGATCTGTATACATTGTAATCATGTATGGTCTTTCCGCTGACTGGTTAGCACGCAACAAACAAAAGCTTCTCACTGTACCTCTGTACACGTGACAATAAACTAAACTAAACTACTGTAACTAACCTAAACTAAACTAAACTTAAAATCTTTTTGTAATTTTCATGGATATCGAAACACTAATGGAGAGAGTAAAAGGGGTGCTTCAATGGCTGGTGTTTTGCTGAAAGCTATGAGTACTGGCATGTGGGCAGCACAGTGTGCAGCGGTAGAGCTGCTGCCTCACAGCACCAGAGACCCTGGTTCAATCCTGACCTCGGATACCGTCTGAGTGGAGTTCATACCTTCTCCCTGTGACCGCGTGGGTTTTCTCCAGGTGCTCGGGTTTCAGCCCACACTCCAAAGACATGCGGGTCTGTCGGCTAATTGGCCTCTGTAAATTGCCTCGAGTGAACAGGATACGAAATTGGGATCACATAGAACTAGTGTACAGGTGATCATTGCCCAGCATGGACTCGGTGGGCCGAAAGGCCTATTTCAACATTGTGTGCCTAAGCTAAACAAAACTTAACATGAAGATTCATTTATTCTTCCCTTTGCAGAAAATCATAGACACCAGTTTTTGGGCTCTTACAGCATGGACCCGGTGGGCTGAATGGCCTGTTTCCATGCTGTATCTTGCAATCTCTCAAGCAACTAGAGTAAGGAAGAGAAAATAAAAACCACATAGCAGAAAATGCCCAAAACATTTGCAAATAAATTGATGGTTCTGGTTTTAACATGGTTAAAAGCCATTAAATAATCTCTCTCTCTCTCTCTCTCTCTCTCTCTCTCTCTCTCTCTCTCTCTCTCTCTCTCTCTCTCTCCCTCTCTTCCTCTCTCTCTCTCTCTCTCCCTCCCCCACCCTCGTTTCAATGTCGACCTGTTGAGTCTCATTGTCTGTAACTCGTTTTCACCTAGCCTACAGCTACCAATGGCCTGTTTCCTTTATCATTGTTACTTTTTTGCATATTTTTCATTTGCTTGTTCTATAGCTCTCTATATCACCGTCTATATCTCTCGTTTCCCTTCCCCCGATTCTCAGTCTGAAGAAAGGTCTCAACCCGAAACGTCACCGATCCCATTTCTCCAGAGATGCTGCCTGACCCGCTGAATTACTCCAGCTTTTTGTATCCATCCCCTCAATTCTGACGCCGGGTGTGTGTTATCCACTCAGAGGAAGGGGCGGCACGGTGGCGTAGCAGTAGAGTTTCTGCCTCACTGCGCCAGAGACCTGGGTTCGATCCGGACTACGGGTGCAGTCTCTACGGAGTTTGTACGTTCTCCCCGTGACCTACATTGGTTTTCTCTGCGATCTTCAGTTTCCCCCCACACTCTAAAGACGTACCTGGTGTGCGGGGATCGCTGGGCGGTGCCGACTCGGTGGGCCGAAGGGCCTGTTTCCGCGCTGCATCTCTAAACTAAGCTAAACTAAATGCAGTATGCGTAGGAAGGAACTGCAGATGCTGGTTTAAACCGAAGATGGACACAAAAAGCCGGAGTTACTCAGTGGGTCGGACAGCATCTCTGGAGAAAAGAGATTTGGGTCGAGAAGCTTTTCCCTTCTTCCTTGGTTTATAATGGGAATTTGAACTTGTTGGTTTACAATAGTGCATGAGCCATAATAGTACCTGCATCTTCGAGATGGCAGGACATCTCATGCAAATATCACATGCAAAAGCATCAAGCAAGGCTTCGGCAGCATGAAACATAGAAACATAGAAACATAGAAAATAGGTGCAGGAGTAGGCCATTCGGCCCTTCGAGCCTGCACCGCCATTCAATATGATCATGGCTGATCATCCAACTCAGTATCCCGTACCTGCCTTCTCTCCATACCCCCTGATCCCTTTAGCTACAAGGGCCACATCTAACTCCCTCTTAAATATAGCCAATGAACCGGCCTCAACTACTTTCTGTGACAGAGAATTCCACAGATTCACCACACTCTGTGTGAAAAATGTTTTTCTCATCTCGGTCCTAAAAGATTTCCCCCTTATCCTTAAACTGTGACCCCTTGTCCTGGACCTCCCCAACATCGGGAACACTCTTCCTGCATCTAGCCTGTCCAACCGCTTAAGAATTTTGTACGTTTCTATAAGATCCCCCCTCAATCGTCTAAATTCCAGCGCGTACAAGCCGAGTCTATCCAGTCTTTCTTCGTATGGAAGTCCTGCCATCCCGGGAATCAGTCTGGTAAATCGGAACTAAAGAGCTAAAGAACCAAAGAAATTCCTCCAACGATAAAGTTTGGTCTAAACCGGCTGCAAGAACGAATTACCGTTCAGCGTGTAAGAGAAAGGCAGCAGAAAACAGAAACGGAACGGCTTTTCATTTCAGTCGGGAAGAACGTTTTTTAAACGGGCGCTGATGGTCAGTCAGTGACATTAAGAAAAAAGAGCAGGTGAAATTTTTGCTGAATTTTCACTCCTCTCCCATCACACTCCTCACACACAACGCACATCAATTCTGTTCCCCAGGGCCCAAGCCAATTTCTCTTGTCCTGAGCTACAGTTGCTGGCAGGGCTCGCAACAGCCATCAAACCCATTAATCCGCCTGCTGACAATGACAAAGACTGATTCTACCACCAAACAATCAATTTGTATCTCTTTTTCGGATGTACAAAAATATCATGAAAAGGCGTCAGTGGTAATAGTTCCACAACTATGAAATAATAGAGTAATAAGGCAATCAGCTATTGACCTTGGAAGACAGCTAATTCATCTACACATCTATCTTAATTATTTCCTGTGAAATGGTTACCAAGAGAAACTGTACTATACATTCATCCTGCAGTGACAATTCCATTTTTTCTCACCCTCTACACTATATATATATTTTCCCCTGATACAGCAATCCACAATTTAACAATCACCCCCCCCCCCCTCGTCCCCCCCCCCCCTCCCGCCCCACACTAAACAATCAAGATCAAACGTGTTATTCAAGTACAAACAGGAATATTAAGCCCTTTCTTCCAATAATCCCCCTCCCCACAAATGGAGGCTAGAAAACCAAAACTGCGTGGGTTTTATGCTGTGCAGTGTTCGACATACTCTTGTCCTCCCCCTGACCAACTATGCTCCCTGCTGTATGCAATTAGTTAAAAACAAAATTCTCCAAAATTAGCTACTTTCTTAGCATCACAATACTTTGCAATTGGGCTCTTGTTTTTATCACGATGAGGAAGTTGATTTTATTAAAACTTTCCATATTTTGACACAATGTTTTGATAGTTTGGAACGGGGGAGAGAGGGAGGGTGAGGGGGAGGGAGGGGGAATGGGGAGGGGGGGGGGAGAAAGAGGGAGAAGGAGAGGGGGGGGGAGAGAGAGGGGGACAGGGAGACTGAGAGAGGAAGGGAGAAGGAGAGGGGGAAAGGGAGCGAGGGAGAGAGGGAGAAGGTGGGAGGATGGAAGGGAGAGAGAAAGAGAGCGAGAGGGAGAGTGGAAGGACGGGATGGAGAGAGAGTGAGAGGGGGTGAGAGAGAGAGAGAGAGAGAGGGAGATGGAAAGAGAGAAAGAGAGACGATGGGAGAGTGAAAGAGAGAGAGGGGGAAAGAGAAAGAGGAGGGAGAGAGTAGAGAGGGAGAGAGAGACAGACAGACAGAGATAGATAGAGAGAGAGAGAGAAAGAGAGAGGGAGAGAGAGAAAGAGAAAGAGAACAAGAGAAAGAGAGAGAGGGAGAGAGAGGGAGAGAAAAAGAGGGAGAGAGAGAGAGGGAAAGAGAGAAAGAGAGAAAGAGAATGAGAGAAAGAGAAAGAGGGAGAGAGAGAGAGAGAAAGAGAACAAGAGAAAGAGAGAGAGGGAGAGAGAGGGAGAGAGAAAGAAAACGAGCGAAAAAGAGAGAGAGAGGGAGAGAGGGAGAGAAAAAGAGAACGAGAGAAAGAGGGAGAGAGAGAGAGGGAAAGAGAGAAAGAGAGAAAGAGAATGAGAAAAAGAGAACGAGAGAGAGAGAGAGAGAGAGAGAGGGAAAGAGAGAAAGAGAATGAGAGAAAGAGAAAGAGGGAGAGAGAGAGAGAGAGAGAGAGATGGTTGTGAATAGGGCACTATGCAAAGAACAAAAAATTGTCAGGAGACAGTGACAAAAGACTTTCCCTGCGCCATTCAGAGACAATTTGTAAGTGTGGCTGGTGAAGGCAGGCCAAAGACTAGGAAACAGCTGGAGTCCCGGTGATTGATAAACGCAGTCGGGAAAACTTCATTTCACCATGAATGAAGACAAAAGCGATACCATGTTCAGTGAGTGTGTAATGTCAGTGTCATTAAGTGGTACTCTGGACAGCCCAAGTGCCTTCAGACGGGGCGGGTGGACAGGAGGGGGTTGGGGCAGGGTGGGGGGGAGGTGGGGGTGGGAGAGGGTTGGGAGGTGAAGGGCTGCCATCAACCAGAAAGCCGGAATACAAGTCCCTCTTGCCATTTGAAAAATAAGCACTCAATTGATTTTGTTCCCCCAAAATCTGAGCAAAACTTTCCATATTTGGGGAATTTATTTTTCCAGAGCAATCCCTTTTGTTCCTCGTGGACGGGCCTTGTAGCGATAGTGTGATTGTGTCATTGTTTTTGTGTTTTTTACTCCGTGAGGTTGACATTCACCAGTTTAGTTTATAGAAACAGGCCCTTCGGCCCATCTAGTCCGCGCCGACCAGCGATCCCTGCACAGTTACGCTATCCTACACACACTAGGGACAATTTACATTTATACCACGCCAATTAACCTACAAACCTGCACATCTTTGGAGTGTGGGAGGAAACCAGAGCACCCGGAGAGAGCCCATGCCGTCACTGGAAGAACATACAAACTCCATACAGACAGCGCCCGTAGTCAGGATCGAACCAGGGTCTCTGGCGCTGTAAGGCAGCAACTCTACCGCTGCGCCACTGTACCGCCCTGTAATGTGGAATGTGCGATCACCAAGTCTGAAGAAGAGTCTCGATCTGAAACGCCACCCATCTAACTTCTCCAGAGATGAACACAAAATGCTGGATAACTCAGTGGGTCAGGCAGCATCTCCGGAGAATAAGGAATAGGCGACATTCCGGGTGAGAACCCTTCTTCAGACTGGGATGCTCCCAGCCCTGCTGAGTTACTCTAACACTGTGTCCTTTTGCGTATAAACCAGCATCTGCAGTTCCTTGTATCTACACAGCAAACCTTTAACTTGCTCCACAGCCATGGGTGTGATGTGGATGACTTGGCCTTTCTGCCTGCTTTACCTTTCCATCAGGATTAAAATTCAGGCCCAGGCATTCAAAGTTTGTGCTAGGCCCTTGTTTCTTATTATTTCCGTATCATATGGATCAATGCATTGATACAAAGTGCGGAGTCACTCAGCGGGTCAGGCAGCGTCTCTGGAGAAAATAGGATAGGTGACCCTTCTTCAGACTGTAAGTAAGATACAGCCCGGCCCGCTGAGCTCCTCCAGCGCTTTGAGGCCTATCTTTGGTATCTGCAGTTCTTTATTTCTCACGTAGATCACGTTTGCTTTCTCACAGACACTTGAGGTCATACTGCTCAGAAACATGCTCTTCAATCCATAGAGTCTCTGCAACAACTCGCCCCCAGTCTACCGCTGACCCACCTGCTCCAGCTGATTTACAGAGGCCAATGGCCAATGGAATTGGTCTGGGTTTAGTGGTGTATAGAACACACACATGCGCAGGTGCGCATACACACACACAGATACACACGCACACGAGAGCACACGCAGGTGGACACACACAAACATACGCACATGAGCATACGCCGATACACTCTCACACACACACACACACATAGAAACACAAATGCACACGCACATAAATACACACACACACAAACACATGCACACACGCACGCACACACACACACACACACACAAACACACACACACACACACACAAACACACGCACACACACACACACACACACACACACACACACACACACACACACACACACACACACACACACACACACACACACACACACACACACACACACACACACACACACACACACACACACACGTTTTTAGCACCACCCAGATGTTAAGTCAGCATTACTGAGCAGACAGAAAAAGATGCAAAGTGCTGGAGTAACTCAACGGGTCAGGCAGCATCTCTGGAGAATACGGGTTGGTGGCGTTTTGGGTCAGGACCTTCCTTGTTCCTACATTACAGAGCATGAACCTATTTTAGAAATGAGGTGCCTTGGAAAAGATGTGATGGTCCTCTCAGGTGCCTGATCTACCTACACAGGTTGGTGCAAATGAAACCCTGGCTGTTTGTGCACACCAAAGCTAAACCACATGGACTACATTGTAACTGGAACTAGTTTACAACTGAAAATTTGTACGTAACATTAAGTAATCATTTTCATGACAGATGAACTAAATTAATACTAAAAGGGATGTAACGGTGAAGCTTTATAAGGCACTGGTCAGACCGCATTTGGAGTATTGTGAGCAGTTTTGTGCCCCATATCTGAGGTGAGATCTGCTGGCATTGGTTTGGGGTCCAGAGAGGGTATACGAGAATGATCCCAGGAATGAGTGGGTTAAATTACTATTGAAACACAAAGTACTTGTGGTATAACACCAGGATAAGTGTTCAACCAAGAAAAACAAGCCCAAAGCCATCGTATCTAAACTATACGCATTTATGCTATGGGACACTAACTAACTCCATGTGCAATAGTAAGCTATCTAAATATCAACAAGCACATTTGACGAAAGAAATTCCTCCTCATCTCCTTTCTAAAGGTACGTCCTTTTATTCTGAGGCTGTGCCCTCTGGTCCTGGACTCTCCCATTACTGGGAACATCCTCTCCCCACATCCACTCTGTCCAGGCCTTTCACTATCTGGCAGGTTTCAATCAGAACCCCCTCATCCTTCTGAACTCCAGCGAGTACAGGCCCAGAGCCGTCAAATGCTCCTCATACGTTAACCCAATCATCCCTGGGTTTCCTCGTGATATTTTTCTGGAATTAAGGAATCTGCGGCCGATGACCTCGAGTCCTGGACTCCCACCACTCAGGAGGGAGCTGGAGACGTCGGCCTCCAGGAGTGGTTTCAGCAGGTGGGTGGACTGGAGTAAGGCCTCCAGCTCCTTCAGGTCGGCTGCAAGAGGCGCCCCCCCCCCCCCCCCCCACCCGGACTTGGAGACGAGAGGGACGTCGGTTCTCGGGAACTTCTCCAGTACATCGAGCTCACGTGCCTGGAGTACTGTGCGCAGTTTCGGTCCCCTAATTCTTGCTATTGAGCGAGCCCAGCGTAGGTTTACAAGGGTAATTCCCGGGATGGCGGGACTGTCATATGCAGAGAATGGAGCGGCTGGGCTTGTACACTCTGGAGTTTAGAAGGATGAGAGGGGATCTTATTGAAACATATAAGATTGTTAAGGACTTGGACACGCTAGAGGCAGGAAACATGTTCCCGATGTTGGGGGAGTCCAGAACCAGGGGCCACAGTTTAAGAATAAGGAGTAAGCCATTTAGAACGGAGTCGAGGAAACACTTTTTCTCACAGAGAGTTGTGAGTCTGTGGAATTCTCTGCCTCAGACGCAGGTTCTCTGGATGCATTCAAGAGAGAGCTGGATAGGGCTCTTAAAGATAGCGGAGTCAGGGGATATGGGGAGAAGGGAGGAACGGGGTACTGATTGGGGATGATCAGCCATGATCACATTGAATGGCGGTGCTGGCTCAAAGGGCCAAATGGCCTACTCCTGCATCTATTGTGTATTGTCTGTTGTGCCGGCCTGATTCTGGACGCTGAATAATGGCGGCATAAATGGTGACATCTGCAAAATTAATATCTTGCAAAATTAATATCTTGTAATATCTGCAAAATTAATTTCACTACGCAGTTGTGTACGTGGCAAATAAAACAGCGTTGAACTATGTTGAACTATTGAACTATTGAAGTCCAGGGATGCACTTTTAACCCCCGTGCTTTGAGGACTGCTCCATGCATTGTGTTCTGCTCAAGGAACCCTTCTCTGAGACACAGGTGCAAGTGCACTTGAGGTCAACAGATCTCATTGAGGGTGAGGGCTAGGGAAGAATGCTCCCATTATCCCTTCGACAAACAAGGGCTCCTTCTTACCAGCTTCGCATCACTCACCCGCTCACTGGAACCAAGCTGTCATAGCCCCCGACTGTGTGGTCCTCAGTATCCCTTTTCCCGATATCTGCCTTATCCTGTGCGATTCCAGGTGAGGGGTTTAAACCGTTAGCAATGACCCTCCTTCAAGCACCTGGCTTGAAAGCAAAGCAGAAAGGGGAGGGTCTGTACCTCAGCGGTAGAGTTGCTGCCTCACAGCGCCAGAGACCCAGGTTCAATCTCAACTACGGGTGCAGGCGGTACATTCTCCCCGTGACCTGCGTGGGATTTCTCCCGGCGCTCCGGTTTCTTCCCACACTTCAAAAACATGCAGGTTTGTAGATTAATTGACTTCTCCGTAAGTTGGTGTGCAGGACGGGAAAGTGGGATAACATGGAACTATGTGAATGGGTGATTGCTGGCCAGCATGGACTCGGCGGGCCGAAGGGCCTGTTTCCATGCTGTACCTGGTAATCGGTAAAGCATCGAGGGTACGTTTTAGTTTTAGAGATGCAGCACAGAAGCAGGTCCTTTGGCCCATTGAGTCCGCACCGACCAGCGACCCCCCCCCCCCCCCCCCCCGCACATTAACACTATCCCACACAGGCGACGGACAATATTTACACTTAGACCAAGCCAATTCATCTACACTCCTGCATGTCTTTGGAGTGTGGGAGGAAACCAAAGTTCTCGGAGAAAAGCCACCCAGGTTGCGGGGAGAAGATACAAACTCCGTACAGACAGCACCCGTAGTCAGGATCGAACCCGGGTCTCTGGTGCTGGCAGGGCTGTAATGCAGCAACTCTACCGCTGCGCCACCACCAAGGAAGAGAAGATAAAAACAACTTTGCATAACATCTTCATACGTTCATAAGTGATAGGAGCAGAATAATTCTATTCGGCCCATCAAGTCTACTCCGCCATTCAATCATGGCTGATCTATCTCTCCCTCCTAACCCCATTCTCCTGCCTTCTCCCCGTAACCCTTGACACCCGTACTAATGAAGAATCTATCAAATCTCTGTCTTAAAGATAGCCACTGACTTGGCCTCCGCAGCCTTCTGTGGCAATGAATTCCACAGGTTCACCACCCCCTGACTAAAGAACAGGTCCAAAACCTTCATAAATAAATTGATGGTTCAGCTTTTAAAGTTGTAAACACTCCATGAAATAAAGTGGGTACTAAACCCACCCCACCCCCCCCCCCTCAATTCTGACCCGGGTTTAAATTATCCACTCAGAGAAAGAACCTAAAAATCCCTGCAACAGACTACGGGTTGCTGTCTATGTGGAGTTTGCACGTTCTCCCTGGGCCCACGTGGGTTTTCTCCGGCTGCTCCGGTTTCCTACCACACTTCGACAGACGTGCAGGTCGGTAGGTTGATTGGCTGCTGTGACTTGCACATCGTCCCCAGTGCGTAGGATAGTGCCATCGTCCGGGGCGATCGTTGGTCTCCCGCGGACTGGTTGGGCCGAGTGGCCTGTTCTAGCGCTGTACCTCTCAAATCTGAAGTAAAGTTAAAAGAAAGCAGTATAGTTTTTCGAGGCATGCGCTGGTGAACTCAACAGCAGTAGGTTTTTACTCCTGGAACTTTTGATAGCCTTAGGAGATATTCACTAGGATTTATCCGGCTAAACCAAAGAAGGGCTGGAGTGAATGCTGCCTGTCTTATTTTATAAATTAACAAGTGTACAAGGGTTTGTGATTGAACTTCAAACATCAGTGTTCTGAGTTATGGTCTGCTGCCTGTAGGGAGGATGTACCCAGGAAATGGGATCTGTCTTGTCCTTCTCCTATCTCCATATTTGTGTTGTTTCTTTCGAACATCACGGGTGGGAGCAATCAGACGGAGGTTACTGAGCCTCAGAGAGCGTGTGAGCTGGAATCCTGCACGCAGAGACAAAGCAGAAGGGCCCCACCGAGAGGTGGCACGGTGGCGCAGCGGTAGAGTTGCGGCCTCACAGCGGCGGAGGCCCGGGTTCGATCCTGACTAGGGCTGCTGTCTGTACGGAGTTTGTACGTTCTTCCCCGTGGATTTAATCCGGATGCTCTGATTCCTCCCACACTGCAAAGACGCGCAGATTTGTACGATATGTAGGAAGGAACTGCAGATGCTGGTTTAAATCGAAGCTAGACACAGAATGCTGGAGTAACTCAGCGGGTGCAGCAGCATCTATGGAGTGAAGGAAATAGGCAACGTTTCGGGCCGGAACCCTTCTTCAGACTGATGTTTGGTGGGGGGGGGGGAGAAGAAAGAAAAATGGAAGAGGAGGAGCCCGAGGGCTGAGGGACAGCTGAGAAGGGGAGGAGACAGCAAGGGCTACCGGAAATTGGAGAATTAAATGTTTATGCCGCTAGGGTGCAGGCTGCCCAAGGTGCTGCTCCTCCAATTTCTGGTGCTGCTCACTCTGGCCAGGACAGAGAGGTCGGATTCGGAATGGGAGGGGGAGTTGAAGTGCTGAGCCACCGGGAGATCAGGTTGGTTAATGCGGACCGAGCGGAGGTGTTCGGCCTGGGTTACGTTTCAGTGGTCCGATGAGAGAGGGGAAAAAACTGTTCCTAAATGTTACCCATCGCCTCACTTCTATCATATCTTTTCATGAAGTTTTGCAAATTATTCCACATCCCTTGAAAGTTTATGGTGCCTTTAATGTAGATTGAAAAAAATGGTTTTGGATTGAATTCCATCACCTGCAGTTTTAATGTAAAGTTGTATCATATTATTTCTGAGAGGCAACTTTACAATGGGAGTATTGACTAACTTGCTTCATAATAGAAAACAGACACACAAAAAGCTGGAGTAACGCAGCGGGCTAGACAGCATCTCTGGAGAAAAGGAATGGGCAACGCTTTTGGCTCGAGACCTTCCTTCAGACTGAGGGGAGAGGGAGACGAGAGGTACGAAAAACTACAAAGAACAAATGAATGAAAGGGAAGCAAAAGGACAAATCAAAGCCAGCAGCGATGATCAAAAAAAAAGGTGGAGCCCACAATGGTCCATTGTTGGCTGTGGAAAGGTGACAACAAGTGGATACGAACGGTGAAACTAGACAGGACGACAGTGAAACTAGCAGGATGACTAAGTTAGGGGATGGATGGAGAGAGAGGTTACTTGAAGATAGAGAAATTGATATGCTTACTAGATCCCCCTGATAGAAGCGGGTGGTAATGTGGTTGGATGCCTTCCCTGAGCGGTGTTCCACATGGAATAATCTTGTGTGTAATAAATATGAATTATTTGAATGTGAATGAATAACTTGTGATCAGTAACTTTGCAGATTACATGAAGATCAGTGGCCAGTCCAGAGGGTAGTCTAAAGGGCCAGTCCCACCTACGCGAACGGGAGGGGGAGTTGAAGCGCTGAGCCTCCGGGAGATCAGGTTGGTTAACGCGGACCGAGCGGAGGTGATCGGCCTGGGTTACGTTTTGGTTTGAGACCCTTCTTCCGACTGCATGGAAACAGGCCTTTTGGTCCACCGAGTCTGCGTCGACCATCAATCACCCATGCACCAGTTTATTGTCTGTTTATTTTATTTATATAATTCAGTTCAGTTTAGCCTATTGTCACGTGCACCGAGGTACAGTGAAAAGCATTTTGCTGCGTGCTAACCAGTCAGCAGAAAGACAATACATGATTACAATCGAGCCACTTACAGCGTATAGGTTAATGATAAGGAAATAATGGTTAGTGCAAGGTAAAGCCAGCAAAGCCGATTAAGGATAGATCGAGGAACATAGTAGGCGCGGGACTGATCGCTGGTTGTGGTAGCGGCACCGATCCCCTCATCCATCTGCCGCCATCTTGAAAATGGCCCTCATCCACCACTATCACCGACTCTCTCCACCTTCCTCCCTGGTTCCCGGTCTTCGGGGTCGGGCAGGAGACGAGCCACGGACTGTTGCGCGGCGGCGAGCCAGACCTGGTGTCGGGGTGAGGCTGCGGCTGACAGGGAGCTCCTGCCGCACCTGCCCGCACCGCGCCGTTCTGCCCTGCTCCATCTTCAGTGCAGTCACGTATAGGAGGCTGGGTCCATGGAGTGTTTGGTGGGTGGAAGTCCTAGGGTGTTAATGGTGGGAGAGTCAATAGTTTAGTTTAGAGATAAGAGTGCGGAAACAGGCCCTTCAGCCCATCGAGTCCATGCCGACCAGCGATCCCAATACACTAGCATTAACCTACATGCACTAGCAACAATTTACAATTTTACCAGGCCAATTTACCTACAAACCTGTACGTCTTTGGAGTGTGTGTGAGGAAACCAGAACTACCGGGGAAAATGGGGAGAAATACAAACTCTGTACAGACAGCACCCGTAGTCAGGATCGAACCTGTGTCTCTGGCACTGTAAGAAAGCATCTCTACCTCTGCTCCACAATGCAGCCCAATAATGGGTGTAATATTGAATTCAATAGAGGTGTTCAGTCTGTTAACCCAAATGTGGGCAAATATTGCCTGCCTCTCACCTTCAACTCGCCTTTATTCTATACAAAATGAGTAGGCGATGTGTACACAAGTCTCGTTGTATAAGAACATTGACTATTTAATTTCCCGGGAACAATGAGCAGAATTTAACATAATGCAATGTTTGCCAAACTAATCTTTCTTACCTTGTGGCAGAAGGAAGATGATTGATGAAACAATTAAAGGTAAGGAACTCCTGCAGTGGAGCCTGTTATGCCTCTCCTCCACTGCAAGATTTTACACCTTACACAACTTTCTCCTGTTCCATTTCCCATATCTATTCATTTGCTTAATATCCAGAAATCAATTGATCACTTTTTGAATGAAAACGACCACACGGCCACTGCCTTTCATGCAAAAAGGTGGTCAATTAATTTCTGGGTATTAAATGAATTCATGAATCAATGATTGGGACTACAGGCCTGCTCCAAAAATTCCAAAGATTCACCACTCTCTGAGTGAATACATTTTTCTTCATTTTGGGCCTGGTACCAATAAGTGGATGGCCTGTCTGTTGCTGCCCTGTGCGGAAATAGGCCCTTCGGCCCACCGGGTCCGCACCGACCAGCGGTCCCCGCACACTAACACAAGCCTGCACACACTAGTGACAATTTACACTTACACCAAGTATACAAACCCAAGCCAATTAACCGACAAACCTGCACGTCTTTGGCGTGCGGGAGGAAACCGACGATCTCGGAGAAAACCCACGTGGTCTCAGGGAGAACGTACAAACTCCGTACAGACAGCACCCGTAGTCGGGATCGAACATGTGTCTCCAGCGCTGCCACTGCCATAAGGCAGTAACTCTACCGCTGCGCCACCGTGCCACCATGCCGCCATTTATTTAAGGTTTTTATTCTTAAATGAATACATATGTGTTGTAACTAATGTACTATTCCTGTAAACGCCACACAGGAAGAGCAAAGGGAAAGATACAGAGTGTAGAATGTAGTTCTCATCATTACGACACACTAGTTATCGAGTCATGGTCATGCAATGTGGAAACAGGCCCTTCGGCCCAACTTGCCCATACCGACCAACATATCCTATCTACACTTCTCCTACCTGCTTACATATCCCTCTAAACCTACCCTGTCCATGTCCCTGTGAAAATGTTTCTTAAACCTTGCGATACTGTCTGCCTCAACTACCTCCTCTGGCAGTTCGTTCCATACAGCCACCACCCTTTGTGTAATAAAGCTACCCCTCATTCTCCTATTGAAATTCCAGAGGCAAAGTCCAATGTCCACAAGGGGTGGGAATGAATCAGACAGTACCCTAGCTCATGGAATGGCCGTTCAGTAGTCCGATGAGAGAGGGGAAAAAAACGTTCCTAAATGTTACCCATCGCCTCACTTCTATCATATCTTTTCATGAAGTTTTGCAAATTATTCCACATCCCTTGAAAGTTTATGGTGCCTTTAATGTAGATTGAAAAAAATGGTTTTGGATTGAATTCCATCATCTGCAGTTTTAATGTAAAGTTGTATCATATTATTTCTGAGAGGCAACTTTACAATGGGATTATTGACTGACTTGCTTCATAATAGAAAATAGACACAGAAAAAGCTGGAGTAACGCAGCGGGCTAGACAGCATCTCTAGAGAAAAGGAATGGGCAACGTTTTTGGCTCGAGACCTTCCTTCAGACTGAGGGGAGAGGGAGACGAGAGGCACGAAAAGCTACAAAGAACAAATGGATGAAAGGGAAGCAAAAGAACAAATCAAAGCCAGCAACGATGATCAAAAAAAAGGTGGAGCCCACAATGGTCCATTGTTGGCTGTGGAGAAGGTGACAACGAGTGGATACGAACAGTGAAACTAGACAGAACGACAGTGAAACTAGCAGGATGACCAGGTTGGGGGATGGATGGAGAGAGAAGTTACTTAAAGATAGAGAAATCGATATGCTTACCAGATCCCCCTGATAGAAGCGGAGGGTAATGTGGTTGGATGCCTTCGCTGAGTGGTGTTCCACATGGAATAATCTTCTGTGTAATAAATATGAATGATTTGAATGTGAATGAATAACTTGTGATCAGTAACTTTGCAGATTACTTGAAGATCAGTCCAGAGGGTAGTCTAATGGGCCTGTCCCATTTACGCGACTTTGTCAGCGACTGCCATCACCCATCATAGGTCGTTGGAGGTGGCCGAAAATTTTCAACATGTTGAAAATCCAGCGGCGACCAGCACAAGGTACGACTCTTTGGGCGACTACTCACGACCAAACAGGCTTCACCCTGCGACATGTCGCCGGGGGTCACCTGTATGGTCGTGAGTCGTCTCCTAGTCACCCAAAGAGTCGTAGCGTCTTTCTGGTCGCCGCTGGACTTTCAACATACATGTTGAGCATTTTCAGCGACCTATGACGGGAGCCTGCAGTTGCCGAAAAAGCCACTTTTAAGTGGGACAGGCCCTTTGGACTAAATGGTGATATTATTGTGCTGGTGAAATGGGCGGATAAATGGCAGATGAATATGAATCCTATTAAATGTGAGGTGGTGCGTTTCAGGAGTCTCTTTGAGGCTCGGCACACACCCCCCTTGGAAGACGGATATGGAACATGTTCAGGGAGATGAGATTAGTTTTAACTTGGCATAATTGTTTAACAAATTATGATGTTCAACACATGGGTTGACGTATGATGAGCGTTTGATGGCCCTGGGCCTCTGCTCGCTGGACTTTAGAAGGATCAGGGGATACATCATTGAAGCTTACCAATGGCCTGGATGTAAAGAGGATGTTTTCACTATTGGGAGAGTCAAGGACCAGAGGTGATAGCCTCAGAATTAAAGGATGATTCTTTAGGAAGGAGATGAGGAGGAATTTCTTTAACGCCCTGTCCCACTGTACGATTTCATTCAAGAGTTCGCCCGAGTTTAAAAAAAAATCAAACTCGTGGAAGCACGTGGAATGAACGTAGCGGGTACGTCGGAGCTCGGGGACGTCTCTTAACGGCTCATAACACTAACGGCAGGTACTCGGGAAACGCGGGAAGCTTGGGAAGACTCTTGAAGATTTTTAAACATGGTGAAAAATGTCCACGAGAGACCCGAGTGCCGACGAGCGGCCATTACCGTAAATCTCCGAGTTCGAATCAGGGGAAACTCGGGAGAGCTCTTGGAATGAACTCGAACCGTGGGACAGGGCTTTGAGTGGGAGGGTGATGAAGCTGTGGAATTCATTGCCATAGAAGACTATGGAGGCCAGGTCGTTGCGCCACTCACCCGACCTCCGCGCGGCCCTCGCTGCCAGTTTGGTCGCGCTTGCCGCATGCAGGCGCATGCTGTTAGGAACAGCCCTGTAAAGGGGATCACCCGACCTCCGCGCAGCCCCCGCTTCTAGTTTGATCGCGCTCATCGCATGGAGTCCGATGCTGGTAGGACAGGCCCTTTAGTTAATTGGCTTCTGTAAATTGTAAATTTTCCCTCGTGTGTAGGATAGTGCTGGTGTACGGGGTGATCGCTGGTTGGCGGGGACTCGGTGGGCCAAAGGGCCCGTTTCTGCTCCATATCTCTAACGTCTAAAGTCTAAAGTGTAACTTAGGTGGTTTCCAAGTCAATGTTAAATGGTCTATTTTTCTCCTCTTTGCCACTTCAATGGTTCAACGGTGCTTTTGTTGTCACCTGTTCAAAAGCACGGTGAAATTATTTTCTTACATACAGTCCAGTAAAGTTTTCCCACACCCAAGCCCATCCTTGATGAGCAAACTGTACAGAAATAGTCTACTGAGCCCTTGTGCAAAAAGCACCATATTTATGGAAGGACCGTTCAGTAGTCTGATAACTGAAGGGGAAGAAGCTGTTCCTAAGTGCTAACCATTATCTGACTTCTGTCATATCTTTTCATGATGTTCTGCAAATTATCCCACTGCCCTTCATAGCTTATGGTGCATTTTGTGTAGATTGAACAAAAAATGGTTTTAGATCGAATTACATCATCTGCAAACATAATGTAAAGTTTTATCAGATAGATGACTTAACTGGTTTTGACAATTGTCAAATAGTCAATTGTTTGACAAACTGGCCTAGAATTTGATCAAGTCGACATTGCAGGAATTCATCCTTGATGTTGTTACTATCCTATGTTGATGATGGCATGAGCAGGAGACTAATTCATGGAAGCTTCATGTTGTATAGGCGACAAAGATTGGCATCAGTATCGACCGTTCTGGCATTTTGGGCAAGAGCGTTCGGCAAATGCGTGGAAACACCATTGAAGCCTACGTTGTACACAACGCCTCTACCTCCTTAGAAGGCTTCGGAAGTTCGGCATGTCCCCTGCAACTCTCGCCGGCTTCTACAGATGCACCGTAGAAAACATTTTATCGGGATGCATCAATGCTTGGTTTGGCAACAGCTCCATCCAAGACCGCAAGAAATTGCAGCGAATTGTGGACGCAGCCCAGACCATCACACAAACCAACCTCCCTTCTACTGACTCCATTTACACCTCACGCTGCCGAGGCAATGCCAGCAGCATAATCAAGGACAAGTCCCACCCTGGCCACTCACTCTTCTCCCCTCTCCCATCAGGCAAAAAGTACAGAAGTGTGAAAACACACACCTCCACATTCAGGGACAGTTGCTTCCCAGCTATTATCAGGCAACTGAACCATCCTACCACAACCAGAGAGCAGTTTTGAATGACCATCTACCTCTTTGGTGACCCTTGGACTATCTTTGATCGAAATTTAGACAATAGGCAATAGACAATAGGTGCAGGAGTAGGCCATTCGGCCCTTCGAGCCAGCACCGCCATTCAATGTGATCATGGCTGATCATCCCCAATCAGTACCCCGTTCCTGCCTTCTTCCCATATCCCCTGACTCCGCTATCTTTAAGAACCCTATCAAGCTCTCTCTTGAAAGTATCCAGAGAACTGGCCTCCGCCACCCTCTGAGGCAGGTGGAGGCTGGCTTTTTTTTTGCTGGCTTTACCTTGCACTAAACGTTTTGTCCTTATCATGTACCTCTACACTGTAAATGGCTCAATTTTAATCATGTATTGTCTTTCCACTGACCGGTTAGCACGCAACAAAAGCTTTTCACTGTACCTCGGTACACGTGACAATAAACTAAACTGGACAAACAAGGCGCACTCTAAGCCGCGATCATGATTTAGAATGAATTCTACACTGCCATTCCTCCTCTGGCACTTACAAAAATCGCAGCACATGACTGAACTTCATTGATCACGAGATTGCTTGTCTATTAAACTTTATTTGGAGTTGATTGGGTTGCTGGGCACTCATTGATATTGTTTTCATTATTACTCATTAGTTTGATGTTGAAAATTTTACTGGACAATAGATTTGTCTTGCATAATATTAGGGAGTAACTGGAAAATGGATGTATTATTAGAGAGGCTTATAGTTTTATGTGCTGTTGGATGGCAGATTTAATATGCTTGTCTATTTGTTCTGATATTTGTATTCTGTTGGGTTATTTGGCTTTGATGCAGAAGTTGTGTTTACTTTTGTTCAATCCATTAATATATATAGTGCAAGGAAGTAGAGAGCTCCATATACAGCCATGCTCTTCTTGAATTCTCTCACTGAGATATCTTCAGTCTTACTCCACCATGTGCAAATTCTAATTCTTGGTCATTTCACAGAATTATAGCGTTTAAGAAAGAACTGGAAGATGCTGGAAAAATCAGACTGATGAAGGGTCTGGACCCGAAACGTTGCCTATTCCTTCCCTCCATAGATGCTGCCTCACCCGCTGAGTTTCTCCAGCATTTTTTGTCTGCCTTCGTAGAATTATAGAGTCATATAGCATGGAAACAGGCCCTTCGGCCAATTTGCCCATGCTGACCAACATGCCCCTTCTAAACTAATACCAACTGCCTATGTTTGGCCCATATCCCTCGAAACCTAACTTGCCCATGTACCTGTCTAAATGGTTCTTAAATGTTGTGATGGTACCTGCCTCAACTACCTCCTTTGTGTAACCACCCTTTGTGTGAAATAATTACCCTTGAGTTTCCAATTAAATCTCCCCCCCCCCCCCCCCACCCCCCCTCACCTTAAACATATGTATTTTGGTGGGTACACCAAATGTATTTTGGTTCTTGATTCCCTTACTCTGGGCAAGAGACTCTGAGCATCTGCCCAATTTATTCCTCTCATGATTGTATACATCCCTATAAGATCTCTATTGTGTGCAGTTTTGGTCCCCTAATTTGAGGAAGAACATTCTTGCTGTTGAGGGAGTGCAGCGTAGGTTTACAAGGTTAATTCCCGGGATGGTGGGACTGTCAAATGCTGAGGGAATGGAGCAGCTGGGCTTGTACACTCTGGAGTTTAGAATGATGAGAGCGGATCTTATTGAAACATATAAGATTATTAAGGACTTGGACACACTAGAGGCAGGATACATGTTCCCGATGTTGGGGGAGTCCAGAACCAGGGGCCACACAGTTTAAGAATAAGGAGTAAGCCATTTAGAACGGAGATGAGGAAACACTTTTTCTCACCAAGAGTGGTGAGTCTGTGGAATTCTCTGCCTCAAAAGGCGGTGGAGGCAGGTTCCCTGGATGCTTACAAGAGAGAGCCAGATAGGGCTCTTAAAAATAGTGGAGTCGGGGGATATGGGGAGAAGGCAGGAACGGGGTACTGATTGGAGATGTTCAGCCATGATCACATTGAATGGTGGTGCTGGCTCGAAGGGCCGAATGGCCTACTCCTGCACCTATTGTCTATTGTCCATTGTCTATCATCCCTCATCTTTCTGCATTCCAAGGAATACAGTCCCAGCCTGCTCAACCTCTTCTTCTAGCTCAGACCCCCTAGTCCTGGCAATAAGCTCGTAAATCTTCTCTGTACCAGCTTGAGAACATCGTTCCTGTATCACGGTGCCCAGAACTGAACACACTACTCTAAATATGCTTCAGATCAATTGCTGTGTGATGCAACATCTCCAGGCAAAGATGTTTCATGTCAAGACTGTTTTCCAAACATGACTTGCACTTTCATAACTACTCTTGGAAATATTTCAGTTTCGATTAGTTTAGATTTAGTTCAGCTTAGTTTCCAGAAACAGCGTGGAAACATGCCCTTCGGCCCGCCAAGTCCTTGGCGACCAGCGATCTCCGCACATCAATACTATCCTACACACACTAGGGACAATTTATAACTATACCAAGCCAATTAACCTCCAAACTTCGGAGTGTGGGAGGAAACCAAAGATCTCGGAGAAAACCAACACAGGTCACGGGGAGAACGTGCAAACTCCATACAGACAAGCACTTGTAGTTGGGATCAAACCCGGGTCTCTGGCACTGTAAGGCAGCAACGCTATCTCTGCGCCAGCGTGCCACTCTAAATTAAATCGCCAGAGATCTAAATTCTAATTGACCAATGGTGTAATTTGATCTCAATTCAATTACTAATTAATTTCTGATATTTCTCTTTTATTGAGATCAGTGGTAACTAACAATTTTGAACAGTAGGAACAATTTATATTTCTACCGAGCCAATTGACCTACAAGCCTGTAAGTCATTGTGTGTGGGAGGAAACGGAAGATCTCGGAGAAAACCCACGTGGTCACGGGGAGAACGTGCAAGCTCCGCACAGACAGCGCCTCTAGTCGAACCCGGGTCTCTTGCACTGTAAGGCAGCAACTCCACTGCGGTGCCATTCTGCCGTATTTCAAGTTTTGTTTGTTGTCCGAGGTACGGTGAGAAGCCCACCATGGCCCAGAATTTGTAAAGATAAAGGATATCTGTGGATGGAGAAACGCAGCGGGACAGGCAGCATCTCTGGAGGGAAGGAATGGGCGACGCTTCAGGTCGAGACCCTTCTTCAGACTGATGTCGGGGGACTGGGCGGGACAAAGATAGAATGTAGGTGGAGACAGTAAGACTGGTGGGGGATCTGAATGGGGAGGGGGTGGAGAGAGAGGGAAAGCAAGGGCTATCTGAAGTTAGAGAAGTCAATGTTCATACCGCTGGGATGTAAACTACCCAAGCGAAATTTGAGGTGCTGTTCCTCCAATTTGCACTGGGCCTCACTCTGACAACGGAGGAGGCCCAGGGCAGAAAGGTCAGATTGGGAATGGGAAGGGGGAGTTGAAGCGCTGAGCCACCGGGAGATCAGGAAGGTTAAGACGGACTGAGCGGAGGTGTTCAGTGAAACGATCGCTGAACCTACGCTTGGTCTCGCCGATGTAGCGATGTCGACACCTGGAACTGCGGATACTGTAGATGAGGTCGGAGGAGGTGCAAATGGACCTCTGCCTCACCTGAAAGAAGGGCCTCGACCCGAAACATCGCCCATTCCTTCTCTCCAGAGATGCTGCCTCACCCACTGAGTTACTCCAGCATTTTGTGTCTACCTTTGATTTAAACCAGCATCTGCAGTTCTTTCTTACACATATCTGTGGATGGGTTGCATTGGACTATGTTAAGAAACTGCTAAAGAAGAGATAGGCAAAACAGTATTGCATATCAATAAAAAATAATTCAGAATAATATCAGAGGTCGTCTATTGGGCAGCAAATATTATATTGATATTCAAAAAGGAAAATAGATTATGCCCCAGAAATTATAATCTAATTAGTTTAAAATTGGGTGCAGGAAATATTACATCCTAACTGAATGATACAATAGAAATCATCTGGACTAAAAATATAATTAGGAATAGACAGCATGGATTTGAAAGGGAGGTTATGCATAACTAATCTCATTGAATTATTGAATGCAATAGAAAAAAATAGACAAGTAACATGCAAGAGTTGCAATATATCTGAAATTTTCTTTGGATTTTTAAAACGTCAGAAGCATAAGAAAACAGAAGCATGCAAAGACTCGCAGTCCCGTGCAGTTGTTCTGCAATTCATTGCTGACCATGCTGGTCTCTAAGTTCCTTTGGGGGTACACAAAAGGCTGGAGAAACTCAGCGGGTGCAGCAGCATCTAAGGAGCGAAGGAGATATGCGACGTTTCGGGCCGAAACCCTTCTTCCTTTTTCGGGCCGAAACTCTTCTTCCCTTCAATTGCTTATTGTCTAATGGTAGCATGGTGGCGCAGTATTAGAGTTGCTGCCTTATAGCACCAGAGACCCCGGTTCGATCCTGACTACGGCTGCTGCCTGTACGGAGTTTGTACGTTCTCCCCGTGACCTATGTGGGCTTTCTCTGCGATTTCCGGTTTCCTCCTACACTTCAAAGACGTACAGCTTAATTGGCTCGGTATAATTGTAGATTGTCCCTAGTGTGTGTCGCATAGTGCTAATGTGCGGGGATCGCTGGTTGGCGCGGACTCAATGGGCTGAAGGGCCTGTTTCCGTGCTGTATCTCCAAACTAAATTAAACTAAAATAGAGAAAGCATATCTCTGGTTGGAGATCCACACATTAAACCACTGGCAGTCTGAAGAAAGGTCTCGACCCGAAAAGTCACCTATCCATGTTCTCCAGCGATGCTTCCTGACCTGCTGAGTTACTCCAGCACTTTGTACATTGTTGTGTATCAACCATCATCTACAGTCCTTTATTTCTACAAACTGAGAAGAGGTACTGATCAGAAAAGTCACAATGCCTTATGTTAACCTTTCTAGAAAATAGGCCAGATTACCAAAAGGAAATCTTAAAATGATGAAGTTATTTTATTAGTTGCACTGAAGATCCTACCATTTGTACGGGAAGACTCATGGCAATAAATGGCAGATACTATTAGATCCAATTGACAATGAATTAAAATTCTATGATCAAAAGAGTGGAATGCACCTGGAACAGGTTTTTAAGGTTAGTAAGTTGGCATCTATTGTTAAATATTCCTGTCCGTGTAAATCATGTTGAATCCTATACCACAGGGAGCAGGATAGGTGAGATTACAGCCAGGTTACATATAAGGGGTAGCAAAATACATTGTAATAATAACCAGGAACTGCGGATGCTGGTTTATACCAAAGAATGACACCAAATGCTGGGTTAAGCAGCAACTCAGGAGAACATGGTTCGGTGACGATTCAGGTCGGGATCCTTCTTCAGATTTCAAATCCATGGTTTGAATTAGGTGGAAAAGATGGTGCATTTATAATGTATAAATGCCAGCACAGCGTCATGTACTGAATACCCTGATTCCGTGCTACAAATCCTAGCTAATCCTTTATAATTCAATTAGACAGTATAATGGCGTCCTGGCTGAAGAAGGATCTCGACCCGAAACGTCACCTATTCCTTTTCTCAAGAGATGCTGCCTGTCCCGCTGAGTTACTCCGGCTTTTTGTGTCCATCTTCGGTTTGAACCAGCATCTGCGGTTCCTTCCTACACATAATGGAGTCCTCTTTGTCTTAGACAAGAGGTTGGAGCTGTTTGTCTCTTCAGAGTACAGACGGTAGTTAAGTGTTTTATTGCATTTTCTGGATGGTAGTATTTCAGAATCTCACCGAGGTAATAAACAAAGGCATCTATAGATGCACGGATGTATCCATACTGCATCCAATCTTCCTGATGTGGGCTCCTGTACATCGGTGAGACCAAACGTAGTCTCGGCGAATTATGCTCGGTCCACCTAGACTTCGGAGATCTCCCGGTTGCGAACCATTTCGACTTCCCTTCCCATCCCCAAACTGACCTCTCTGTCCTGGGACTCCTCCATTGCTAGAGTGATGCGACACGCAAGTTGGGGAACCCCAGCCTCATATTTCACTTGGGCAGTTTACACCCCAATGGTATGAACATCGAATTGTAAGAAACTCCATCTTACACCTCCACTGCCCTCCACCCTTCCTCCTAGCCCCCTTCCTCCACCATGGTCATTTTACCAGTTCCACAGTTTCTCTTGAGATCACACTTTCCCGAGCTAACAATGCACCTTGAGCTTGGTCTTGATCTTCAAGAGGTCTTGGTCTTCACCCTCCCACTCCTCCCCCCCCCCTCCCCCCCCCCCCCCCCCCCCACCCCACACACACACACACAATTTTTAGTTTAGTTTGGAGATACAGTGTGGAAACAGGCCCTTCGGCCCACTGAGTCTGCGCCAGCCAGTGTTTCACATACATTAGCTCTATCCTACACTAGGGAGAATCTTTACCGAAGCCAATGAACTTACAAACCTATACGTCTTTGCAGTGTCGGGCACCCGGGGACAACCCACGCGGTCATTGAAAAAAACGTGCAAACTCCGTACAGACAGCGCACGTAGTCAGGTTTGAACCCAGGTCTGTGGCGCTGTGAGGCTGCAACTCGACCGCTGGGCCATCATCCCTAGAAGAGCCTCGACCCGAAACGTCACCCTTCTCCAGAGATGCTGAGATACTCCAGCACTTTGTGTCCATCTCCCATGGAGAATGATGTCACTGTTTCAATCAGGCAACTGAACCATCCAACTGCAACCAGTGAGCAGTCCTGAGCTACTATCTACCTCATCGGGGAGCCTTGGACTCTCTTTGATCAGACATTACTGGCTTTACCTTGCACTAAACGTTATTCCCTTATCATGTGTCTGTGCACTATGGGCGGCTTGATTGTAATCATATATTGTCTTTCCACTGACTGGTTAGCACGCAACAAAAGCTTTTCACTGTACCTCCGTACACGTGACAATGAACTAAACTAAACTGATGTTGTTCTCATGAAAGAGGGCATCAGCATCAATAAAATATTTTTTACGGGGTTAAATTAGGGCTTTGATCCACCTTATCTGTATAAAATCATGAGAGGACTAGATCAGGTAGATGCACAGAGTCTCTTGCCCAGTGTAGGGGAATCGAGGACCAGAGGGCATAGGTTCAAGGTGAAGGGGAAAAGATTTGATTGGAATCTGAGGAGTAACTTTTTCACACTGAGGGTGGTGGGTGTATGGAACAAGCTGCCAGAGGAGGTCGTTGGGGCTGGGACTATCCCAAAGTTTAAGAAACACTTTGACAGGTACATGTATTGGACAAAGTTGGAGGGATATGGACCAAGCGCAGGCAGGTGGGACTAGTGTAGCTGGGTCATGTTGGCTGTTATGGGCAAGTTGGGCCGAAGGGCCAGTTTCCCCACTGTACCAGTCTATGACTTGGGCGGCACGGTGGCACAGCGGTAGAGTTGCTGCCTTACAGCGCTTGCAGCACCAGAGACCCTGTAGGGCCTGTCCCACTTACGTGATATTTACGGGCAACTGCTGGCACCCGTGACAGGTCGCCAAAATTTTCAACATGTTGAAAATTCAGCGGAGACCAGAAAGACGCTACGACTCTTTGGAGACCGCTCATAGAGGGAGTACAGAAAAGGTTCACCAGACTGATTCCTGGGATGGCAGGACTTACATATGAGGAAAGACTGGATAGACTCGGCTTGTACTTGCTGGAATTTAGAAGATTGAGGGGGGATCTTATAGAGACTTACAAAATTCTTAAGGGGTTGGACAGGCTAGATGCAGGAAGATTGTTCCCGATGTTGGGGAAGTCCAGAACAAGGGGTCACAGTTTAAGGATAAAGGGGAAGTCTTTTAGGACCGAGATGAGAATTTTTTTTTTCACACAGAGAGTGGTGAATCTGTGGAATTCGCTGCAACAGAAGGTAGTTGAGGCCAGTTTATTGGCTATATTTAAGAGGGAGTTAGATGTGGCCCTTGTGGCTAAAGGGATCAGGGGGAATGGAGAGAAGGCAGGTGCGGGATACTGAGCTGGATGATCAGCCATCATCGCATTGAATGGCGGTGCAGGCTCGAAGGGCCGAATGGCCTACTCCTGCACCTATTTTCTATATTTCTATGTTTCTCACGACCATGGGAGACCTCTCACGACCATACAGGCGACCCCTGGCGACATGTGGCGGGCGACTGTACAGCCTGTATGGTTGAGAGAGGTCTCCTACGGTTGTGAGAGGTCTCCAAAGAGTGGTAGCGCCTTTCTGGTCACCGCTGAATTTTCAACATGCTTCTTTATTAATGCCTAATATATTGTCACTTCATCATTAGTCTTATCGAGGCACATGAGGGGTTAATTCATGCTGCCACTCTGTGGCTGCATGATACCATACCCTTGTATTAAAAGCAGGGGAGAGTTGATAAGAGTAATGTTTTCTCAGCTGTATTTTTGTGGACCATCAAGCATTTGTATTTTTATATTTTATTTACTGTGTGGCTTATACTCTAAAATAATTAGTCACATTGGGCCATTAAACCTCTGGTAGGAGCCCTGTAAAATTAATCTGCTTCCCTCTGTAATTCTAAATATTTGCAGCATGCAGTGTTCGGGTCACTGCCTCAATCCAGCATCATGCAATGAGGATCCCATAATGATTTATTACCAGCCCTTCTGCACATATTATTACAAAATGAGTTTATTAGTTTTAAATCTAGTAGTAATGCGTTACTGTTTTAAAACCTTCATGCAATTTTCAGTCAATCAGGCAGGGGTGACATATGCTGGAATCAAACTCTGCACTGAAGGTTTTATTTTGCAGCTTCTAGCTAGATTGCAAACACTTCAGTGTGTTTAATATCGCAGCATTTATTTCTGCCCTCTTCCCTGTGTCCCTCTTATTTATAAGACTGGGTGGGGGGTGAGGTTGGGGTGGTAAGTAGAAACAGCGGTGGAGCTGCTGCCTCACAGCGCCAGAGACCCGGGTTCGATTCCGACTACGGGTGCTGTCTGTACGGAGTTTGCACGTTCTCCCCGTGACCTGCGTGGGGTTTTCTCCGAGATCTCCGGTTTCCACCCACACTCCAAAGACGTGCAGGTTTGCTTGGCATAATTGTAAATTGTCATTAGTGTGTGGAGGATAGTGTACCCTGTCCCACGGTACGAGTTCATTCCAAGAGTTCTCCCGAGTTTGCCCTGATTCGAACTCGGAGATTTACGGTAATGGCCACTCGTCGGTACTCGGGGCTCTCGTGGACATTTTTCAACATGTTGAAAAATCTTCACGAGTCTTCCCGTGCTTACCTGCCGTTAGCGAGTCTTCCCGTGTACCTGCCGTTAGCGCTAAGAGACATTGCTGAGTTACTCCAGCACTTTGTGTCTCTAGGGGGTTGAGAGGGTAGGGGAGAGGAAGGGTCTCTGTATCTGTAATTTTGGTATTAATGGCATTGGGATATTCGTTGGGACATGGGAAAAATTACATTCATGGCTGGCCCTATCCTTGTTCAATGTAAGGGTAGACACAAAAAGCTGGAGTAACTCAGCGGGACAGGCCGTGTCTTTGGAGAGATTGAATGGGTGACGTTTCGGGTCGAGACCTTTCTTCAGACTAGTTAGGCATTAGGGAAACGAGAGCCATAGACGATGATGTAGCGAGATAAAGAACAATGAACGAAAGATATGCAAAAAAAGTAACAATGAAAAAGGAAACAGGCCATAGTTAGCTGTTTGTTGGGTGAAAACGAGAAGATGGTGTGACTTGGGTGGGGGAGGGATAGAGAGAGAGGGAATGCCGGGCTACCTGAAGTAAGAGAAAGTGTAAGGACTGTGGCTGATAGTTTTTACTCCTTATTCCAGGTTCTTCCGTCCAAATAGCTGGACGGCGACAATGGCGCTGCGGAAGAGTTGCTGCCTTGCAGCCCCAGACACCCAGGTTCGATCCCGACTGCGGGTGCTGTCTGTACGGTGTTTGTACGTTCTCAGCGTGACAGCGTGGGTTTTCTCCGAGATCTTCAGTTTCCTCCCACACTCCAAAAACGTCCATGTTTGTTGGTTAATTGGCTCGGTATAAAGGTAAATTGTCCCTAGTGTGTGTAGGATAGTCCTAATATGCGGGGATCGTTGGTTGATGCGGTCTCTGTGGGCCCAAGGGCATGTACCCGCGCTGTATCTCTAAACTGTACGAAACTAAATGCAAGATAAAACTGATAGCTCAATTGAGAATTAAGTACAGGCCAAGGATCAAGCCATCTTGTCTTTATGACTACATGTAAGTAATGCAGTGGGTTACACAAAAAGCTGGAGAAACTCAGCTGGTGCAGCAGCATCTAAGGAGCGAAGGAGATAGGCGACGTTTCGGGTCGAGATCCTTCTTCAGACCGTAATGCAGTGATTCCCTAAAAAATTGCAAATGACTGATTGATTGAAAGATTATGGCATTAAAACAGGTCCAACAAGTTCGCACCGACCAACTAGTTCACACTGGACCTATGCATTCTACTCCCTTCACACAAGGGGTAATTAACGCAAGATAGGCACAAAAATCTGGAGTAACTCAGTGGGACAGGCAGCATCACTGGAGAGAAGGAATGGGTGACTTTTTGGGTCGAGACCCTTCTTCAGACACCGTACTTCTGTACCTGAGATAACAAAGAACCATTGAGCCTTTGTACCATTGCACTTGAGTTTAGAAGAATGAGGGGGGGACCTCATTAAAACATACAGAATAGTGAAAGAGTGGATGTGGAGAGGATGTTTCCACCGGTGGGAGAGTCTCGGACTAGAAATCACAGCCTCAGAATTTAAGAACGTTCTTGTAAGAAGGAGATGAGGAGAAATTTCTTTAGTCAGAAGGTGGTGAATCTGTGGAATTCTTTGCCACTGAAGGGCATGGAGGCCAAGTCAATGGATATTTTTTAGGCAGAGATAGATAGGTTCTTGATTAGTTCGACTGTCAGAGGCAATGGGTAGAAGGCAGGAGTATGGGGTGATGAGGGAGAGATGGATCAGCCATGATTGAATGGCACAGTAGACTTGATGGGCCGAATGGCCTAATTGTTCTCCTATCACGATGAAGTTATGAACCTGCAAACCTGCACGTCTTTGTGATGTGGGAGGAAGCTGGAGCACCTGGAGCAAACTCACACAGTCACAAGGAGAAACACAGTGGTCAGGAGCGAAGGAAATAGGCAACGTTTTGGGCCAAACCCTTCTTCTGACTGATCTGGGGGGGGGGGGGGGGGGGGGGGGGAAGGAGAAAGGAAGAGGAGGAGCCAAAGGGCTGAGGGAGAGCTGAGAAGGGGGGGAGACAGCAAGGGCTACTGGAAATTGGAGAATTCAATGTTTATGCCGCTAGGGTGCAGACTGCACGAGTGGATTATGAGGCGCTGCTCCTCCAATTTACGGTGGTGCTCACTCTGGCCATGGAGGAGGCCCAGGACAGAAAGGTCGGATTCGGAACGTGAGGGGGAGTTGAAGTGCTGAGCCACCGGGAGATCAGGTTGGTTAATGCGGACCGAGCGGAGGTGTTCGGCGAAATGATCGCCAAGCCTACGCTTGGTCTCACCGATGTAGAGCAGCTGACATCTAGGGCAGCGGATGCAATAGATGAGGTTGCCATTGTGAAGTAGCTGGTCTACCAGGTGTGTGGCACACTAAATCGATGCCCCTTCTGCATCCACCCTACGTACCAAAAATGTCCTGATGCACACAACCCACCAAAAAATTGCTTAAATGACGTCAAAAATGGAATGTTTAAACATGTCGAAACAGAGAACAGCAGATGCTGGTTAATACACAAAGTGCTGGAGTAACTCGGTGGGTCTGCATTTCTGGAGAACATGGCAAAATACATTTCTGTATCTATCTATATCTGTATCTTGACGTATAATCAGAATCCCAGGTGATCCCATACGTTAGGAGAGTCATGTGCAAAGTCACAATTAAATATTAAAGTGGGCCTTAGAAGTCAGGGTCTTAATATCGATTGTTTCCAGCTTGGTCTTGACGTCAGGTGCAGTGTGAATGTCACGGTGGAGATGTCATGGGTCGAGACCCTTATTCAGACTGACTGACGAAAGGTCTTGATCCAAAACATCACCTATCTGTGTTCTCCAGAGATGCTGCCTGACCCGCTGAGTTACGCCAGCACTTTGTGTCCTCGTGTTTCTCAGTCTCAAACTGAACAGTGTTGCAAATCAGGCATAGAGTGAATTATTTTCGATGCCACTGTGGTAGTGAGCCATGGAGAAAATGAGAATCATTCCCCACTCATTATAAGGAACTGAGAGGGATGAGCAGCATCAGGCACAATTGGCACAAACTATCGTACCCTGAAACACTCGATTTACCTCAGCATTGGACAAGGTCCATCACAACCTTCTCAAAGCAACAAGAATGTAGTTTAGTTTAGAGATACAGCGTGGAAACAGGCCCTTCGGCCCACCAAGCCCATGCCGATCATCGATAACATAGACTACTTTCTATCCCAGATGCTACGGACAACTTACAGAAACCAATTAACCTACAAACCTTCACGTATTTGGAATGTGGGAGTAAACCAGAGCACCCAGAGAAAACACACGTGGTCACAGGGAGAACATGCAAACTCCATAGGGACAGCACCCGAGGTCAGAATCCAACCCGGGTCTCTGGGGCTGTAAGGCAGCAACTCTACCGCTGCGCCACAGTGCCACCATAGAGGACAGTCGGGAAAGCAACGAGTCCAATAACAAACGTGAAGAGAGTTCTGACGACATTTCAGGAGAAGGGGAGATGAGTTTATCTGGAGGTGGAATAAGGGAACGCATATGGTATGGGATCAGACACTTACCTCAGAGATGTGTAACATGTTCATCTCAGGCATGACCATGACCAACTTCTAATTCTTAGAAAAGTGGCCTGGAGTTGGATTGCAATATGTGACCCTGCATCAAGACAAAGGCCTGGGCAGCACGGTGGCCTAGCACCGGAGACCCGGGTTCGATCCCGACTACAGGTGCTGTCTGTACGGAGTTTGTACGTTCACCCCGTGACCTCCATAGACGTGCAAGTTTGTAGGTTAATTGGCTTCTGTAAAGTTGTAAATAGTTTAGGATAGTGTTAGCGTGCGGGGATTGCTGGTCGGCGTGGATTCAATGAGGTGAAGGGCTCGTTTCCGCGCTGTATTTCTAAACTAAACTAAACTAAATTCTGTATCACTCTATGACTCTAATGCCCCTGTCCCACTTAGGAAACCTGAACGGAAACCTCTGGAGACTTTGCGCCCCACCCAAGGTTTCCGTGCGGTTCCTCGGAGGTTTTTGTCCTCCGGCAACCACCTTCAACTAGCATCGCAACCGGCTTCGACTAAAATATTACTGATTTTTAAAACGAAAACTATCTTCGATCATTAGGGAGACTGACAAAAACCTCCGAGAACCTCCGGGAAACACACGGAAACCTTGGGTGGGGTGCAAAGTCTCCAAATGTTTCCGTTCAGGTGTCCTAAGTGGGACAGGGGCATTACAAGCCACAAGGCAACTCTTGCCTCTATTTCTTAGCCTGTGGTGTTTGAATAGTGAGCAAACGTCCACTGTCTAGACTCTTCTGTGGGAAAGTCTGGCCATTTTGCCAGGAGCATCAGTGAGTATGTGAGATAGACACAAAATGCAGGAGTAACTCAGGAGAGAAGGAGTGGGTGACGTTTCGGGTCGAGACCCTTCTTCAGACACCGTACTTCTGTACCTGCGATAACAAAGAACCATTGAGCCTTTGTACCATTGAACTAGAGTTTAGAAGAATGATGGGGGACCTCATTGAAACATACAGAATAGTGAAAGGCTTGGATAGAGTGGATGTGGAGAGGATGTTTCCACTAGTGGGAGAGTCTAGGACTAGAAGTCATAGCCTCAGAATTTAAGGATGTTCTTGTAGGAAGGAGATGAGGGGACATTTATTTAGTCATAGGGTGGTGAATCTGTGGAATTCTTTGCCACTGAAGGCTGTGGAGGCCAAGTCAGTGGATATTTTTCAGGCAGAGATAGATAGATTCTTGATTAGTACAGGTGTCTGAGGCAATGGGGAGAAGGCAGGAGAATGGGGTGATGAGGGAGAGATGGATCAGCCATGATTGAATGGCGCAGTAGACTTGATGGGCCGAATGGCCTAATTCCTCTCCTATCACGATGAGCTTATGAACCTACAAACCTGCATGTCTTTGTGATGTGGGAGGGAGCTGGAGCACCTGGAGCAAACTCACACGGTCGGAAGTAGAACGTACAAAATGCACACAGACAGTAGTCATGATCAAACCCAGGTCACTGCCATTGTGAAGCAGTATCTCCACCAGCTGCAACACACTAAACCTATGCAGCAAACCATCACCCATTCCTTCTCTCCGGAGATGCTGCCTGACCCACTGGCTTACTCCAGATTTTTATGTCCATCTTTGGTTTAAATCATTCAGTATCGATACCCAGGAACTGATCCATTTCACCACTACATCACCCAGCCACTGCAGATACAACCATCCACTGACACCCCACATCATTGTCAACAGAGCACTCACTCGCACCCTGTCCCAAACATGAGGCATCTCCCTTCTCTTACAAATATGTTTTCACTGAGGCATTCCCTTGTATGTTTTTTACCGCAAAGACAGCTTTCCACTATCCAATTTGGGTGGCGCAGTGGTGTAGCTGATAGAGTTGCTGCCACCCAGCCCCAGAGACCCGGGCTCCATCCTGACTACGGGTGCTGGCTGTGTGGAGTTGGTACGTTCCACCCGTGACCGCGTGGGTTTTCTCCGGGTGCTCTGGTTTCCTCCCACACTCCAAAGGCGTGCAGGTTTGTAGGTTAATTGGCTTTGGTAAAAATTGTAAATTGCCCCTAGTGTGTAGGAGAGTGCTAGTGTACGAGGTGATTTTGGTCGGCACGGTCTCGGTGGGCCGAAGGGCCTGTTTCCGCGCTGTATCTGTAAAGTCTGAAGTAAAGAGAAGCACATGACTCAGGGTGCATCCACCAATCAGTCTCATCCCTTCACCCCCAGCGTCAGACCCCTTACATCTCCCCCCCCCCCCCCCTTTATTTTTTTAGTCAGAGGGCGGTGAATCTGTGGAATTCATTGCCAAGACGGCTGGGGAGGCCAAGTTGTCATGGGTGTCAGGGGTTTTGGGGGGAAGGCAGGAAAATGGAGTTGAGAGGGAAAGATAGATCAGCCATGATTGAATGGCGGAGTAGACTTGATGGGCCGAATGGCCTAATTCTGCTCCTATCACATCAACATGAAGACAAAACATGCATCCCTCCCCAGGAAGCATCCCAAATGTTAATGCCATTTTACACAAGTAATCTAGCTGATGCTATCCTCAATCTAATATGTACAAGAACAGGCTCTTCTACCCACGATGCCCTGTGCCCAACATAATTTCAATACCGTGAATTATCTACCTGCACATAATCCATATCCCTCCATTTTAAATGCCCCTATCACATCTGCTTCAGATTATGGACATTTAGACTTTAGAGATAAAGAGCTAAAACAGGCCATTCGGCCCACCGAGTCCATGCCAACAAGCGATCCCCGCACACTAACACTATCCTACACACACTAGGGACAATTTACAATTTTACAATTTTACCGAAGCCAATTAACCTACAAACCTGCACGTCTTCGGAGCATGGGAGGAAAACCGTAGCATCCAGAGAAAACGCACGCGGTCATGAGGAGAACGTGCAAACTCCGTACAGACAGCACCCTGTGGTCAGAATCGAACCCGGATCCCTGGCGCTGTAAGGCAGCAACTCTACCGCTGCGCCACCGTGCCACATCCCTGGTTGACCTCCGAGCTACCCTTACTTAAACTCCACGGCAGCCGGGCAACTGCTTATTAAATGTCGAAAGAAATTGCTTCACCATCAATTGAATAAATATTTCATTTCCCCGCCTGTGCAATTCCTTTTTGTGTGTGTAAAAAAAATAAAAATATGCTCCCTGATTTCCTGGGGCAGGTGACGGCCGGACCGTGAATTGTATTAATGGGCAGGTCTGAAGAATAAACGGCAGGATAGAACATGGCAGTGCGCGGAGTCGCCCGTGAATTTAAAACGTCTTTTTAATTTTTCACCCACTCGCTGAGTCTCGTAACCGCGGTTGGTTTTCCCCACCGCAAGGCGAGATACGGTGCGGCTGAACGGCGAGAGCACAGGGCCTCTCGGAAAGTCAAATATCCGTGGTCAGCCATCAAAAAAAAAAAGCCCTCCCATTCTTCTCGCTTTTCTACCGTTGAGTAGTTACATGTAAGGTTTGACACAAAGCCTGATCAACTTTCAAGGCCCTTGCTTGTCAGCTGGGGAATTTATAAAGATAAATGATATTATGTTAAATTCCACTTAATGACAAATTTTTAATTTTCTGAACATGGTCATTTTCTGGCTAGTGAATCAAGTGTAAGGAGCTAATTACATGAGGATCTGAGCAAAAATAACTCCTAATTTTCAAGGATAATGGGAGAGAAATGTTCTAGATTAATGGGACTATTTATCTTTTTTAAATTTCTATCTTTCTCTGTGATAGCAGTGTTCCCCAAGGAAAATATTCATAAAATGAAATTGAAGTCGTAACTTAATAGGTTATTAAAATTTTTGAGTGCATATCACTTCTGTTTCGCACTGCTGTAAATTTAAATTGAAGTTTGTAACATTGAGAGTCACCAGCGGAGTTTTTATGATAGCAGGATAGAGAGAGAACATGCATCTTTGTCAAATAGTATTTGCTATTCTAATTTAATGGCAGAGCAGATTATCAAAAAAAGGAATGTCACAATGGAAATGGTTGACAAGTCTAAGCCTTCAGCCATGTGTTTCCATTACGACCAGGAGACGTTTGGGGGTTTGTCGGCCCTATTATTTTCCATTTCACTCTTTTATCTTGATTTAAAGTGAGGGCTGTCGAATATTCCTTTCCTTGTCATTTTGCTCTCAAAAAATCCATGCACGGCATTGTCTCAGCAGGGGTCTGAGACGAAGCGGGCTGACAAAGCACTGCCAAGGTGGAATTAGGGAGACGCTACCCTGGTCCGATAGACCTTGGTGCGAGGGTATGCAGCCCTTAGGCATCGGGGAGGGGGAGAGGGGCAGAGAGTGAAGGTAAGGTCATTCTTCTCAAAGGCCTCCAAATCGCTGTGGGGATTATTAAACAGCCTGTATTTACGAATAATATCTAAAAATAAATCAACAATAGGCAATCTGATCTGCCTTTGATTTTAATATTGGTGCGCACTTTGGAATATGTTTTGAATTCAATTGAAATATGATTTGTGGCTTTCATAGCACCTAACAAATATTACTATGCCCTATTTAAATCTAAATGAATATTATCCTCCTTACTATTCTTAAATCCTGCTTCATTCCACATGTCGCGCTGCACTTTTATTATTCCAAACTCGATTTAACCCTTTACACTCTCATTAACGTTGAAAATCATCGTCAACGTTTTATTTTTATGATACCTCCACAATCTTACTTTTTTTTTCCCGGAAGTCCAAAGCCATCAAGAGAATGAAGTCAAGATTGTCAAAAAATTGTTAAAGAAGGAACTGCTGGAAAATCGAGGGTTACACAAAATGATGGAGAAACTCAGCGGGTGCCGCAGCATCTATGGAGCGAAGGAGATAGGCGACGTTTCGGGCCGAAACACGTCGCCTATCTCCTTCGCTCCATAGATGCTGCTGCACCCGCTGAGTTTCTCCAGCATTTTGTGTGCCCCCGTGATTTATTGTCATATGTCCCGAAATGGAACAATGAAATCTTACTTGTCATTATAATTTTTTTTTTTTTTTTTTTAATTCAAGGACGGCGTGGTGGCAGAGCGCTAGAGTTGCTGCCTTACAGCCCCAGAGACCCAGGTTCAATCCTAACTACGGGTGCTGTCTGTTTGGAGTTTGTACGTTCCCCCTGTGGGTTTTCTCCGGGTGCTCCAGTTTCCTCCCACACTCCAAAGACGTACAGCTTTGTAGGTTAATTGACGTTGGTAAAAAAAAATTGTAAACTGCCCCTGGTGTGTAGGATAGTACAGGGTGCTGGCTGGTCAGCACGGACTCGGTGGGCCGAATGGCATTTTTCCGCGCCTTATCTCTAAAGTATAAAGTCTAAATTGAAGATTGGAAAATTGTGAAGGATTAACCAAATAATGAAACTTGCAGAGTTCTTGAGAATTTGATTCAACAATCCCTCCGGCCCTCTCTCCCCCTTGCTGGGGCATTGGTTCCACAGGTAGACTTAATCTGCGCGCTGCTTCTTTGTGCTTGGCACTTAGAATAATGAGCGCAAGGAGGCCTTGGCACGTTGGTCGGCATCATGGATGGGGCTGACTTGGATTTCATGGACAAAAGAATCAGGGGGTTATCATCCAGTAGAGATCCTGTACTAACTTTTCCCTCTCCAGCTCAGTGCCAATGAAGCCACTGGTTGCCCTGCCCCTCACCAATGCTAGTGTCACAAACTACACATGGTGATTCAGTGCCCCACAGCGACAGAGACCAGGGTTCGACCCTAGCTACGGGTGCAGTTTGGCCTATATTGTACAAGGGATGTGTCCAAGTGAGGTGGTATTTTTATTAAAAGACACAAAATGATGGAGTAACTCAGCGGGTCAGGCAGCATCCCTGGAGAAAAGGAAAGGTGACCTTTTGGGTCAGGACTCTCCTTCAGGCCAATAGGCGACGTTTCGGGTCAGGATTCATCTTCAGACCCAAAAGAGATATTTTGTTCCATTGGTATTAAAGAAGGAACTGCAGATGCTGGAGAATCGAGGGTACACAAAAGGCTGGAGAAACTCAGCGGGTGCAGCAGCATCTAAGGAGGGAAGCGTCGCCTATCTCCTTCGCTCCTTAGATGCTGCTGCACCCGCTGAGTTTCTCCAGCCTTTTGTGTACCCTTGTTCCATTGGTACATTGGTTCCATTGGTAAGGTTGCATCTGGAATATTGTGCCCAGATTTTAATGGAGATCTCACTGGGACATACAAACGTTTTACAGCGCATGGCGGGGTCGATACAGGAGTCGATCTTTCCCGTGGCTGTCGTGCATGGACTCGGGGATTAAAATCTGGTCATTCAGAACTGAAATGAGAAGGAATCTCTTCTCCCGCAAGAATTCTCCACCCACGACGGCTGCGGAGGTTCCGTCGTTGAGTCAGAGGTCGAGTGATGTGCATCACATGACATGAGGTTGCTGCAGGACATTGTCTCTGGTGTAACGAACAGACATGTTCTTTACATTGTAGACTTTAGAGATACAGCACAGAAACAGGCCCTTCGGCCCACTGAGTCATCGCCAACCAGTACACTTGCACTATCCTACACTCGAGGGGCAATTTACAATTTTACCAAAGCTAAGCCAATTAACCAACACATCTGTACGCCTTTGGAGTGTGGGAGGAAACCGGAGCACCCGGAGAAAACCCATGCGGTCAATAAGGGCAACTCCAGATGAGGATTCATTTCTATTGAGGCCACTCCTGATTCCATACTGGAACTCGGGTAGACCCAGAGCAGAATTACACTGCAGTTGTACAACCATAAGCATTCTGTCTCTGACCCAGCCCAGCCACAAGGGAACAAGTTCAATTTCAGTATTTTCCATGTGTCGATGAAAATCTAGATAAGGGGATTGCCAGAATTTTGTTTCATATTTTGGGGCAGCACGGTGGCGCAGCGGTAGAGTTGCTGCCTTATAGCTCCAAAGATCCAGGTTCAATCCTGACCACGGGGGCTGTCTGTACAGAGTTTGTATGTTCTCCCTGTGACCGTGTGGGTTTTCTCTGGGTGCACCAGGTTCCTCCCACAAAGGCATACAGGTTCTTAGGTTAATTGCCTATAAATTGTCCATATATGGATAGTACTAGTGAACGGGATGATCACTGGTCGGCGAGGACTCGATGGGCCGAAGTGCATGTTTCCGCAATGTAACCCTCGTCTAAGAGTCTAAAGTCGGCAGCGTCAATGTGTCCGATTTAAGTAGATTCACTAGTTTTACTGTCGTCCTGTTGAGTTTCATTGTCTCTATACCAATAGACAATAGAGAATAGGCAATAGGTGCAGGAGTAGGCCATTCGGCCCTTCGAGCCAGCACCACCATTCCATGTGATCATGGCTGATCATCCCCAATCAGTAACTCATTGTCACCTAGTCCACAGGCAACAATGGACCATTGTGGGCTCTACCTTTCCTTGATCATCATTACTTTTTTGCAAATCTCTCATTCATTTGTTCCATGTCTCTCTATATCGCCGTCTATACCTCTTGTTTCACTCTCAGCCTGAAGAAGGGTCTCGATCCGAAATGTCATCTGTCCCTTTTCTCCCGAGATGCTGCCTGACCCACTGAGTCACTCCAGCTTTTTGGGTCTATCTTAAGCAGATCCCAGGAATGAGTGGGTTAACAAATGATGAACGTTTCATGGCACTGGGTCTGTACTCGCTGGAGTTTAGAAGAATGAGGGGGGAACCTCATTGAAACGTACCGAATAATGAAAGGCTTGGAGAGAGTGGATGTGGAGAGGATGTTTCCACTAGTGGGAGAGTCTAGGACCAGAGGTTGTCGCCTCAGAAATAAAGAACGTTCCTTTAGGAAGGAGATGAGAAGGAATTTCTTTAGTCAGAAGGTGATGAGTCTGTGGAATTCTTTGTCACAGACAGCTGTGGAGTCAAGTCAATAGATGTTTTTAAAGCAGATTCTTGATTAGGACGGGTGTCAGGGGTTATGGGGAGAAGGCAGGAGAATGGGGTTAGGAGGGAGAGATAGATCAGGCATGATTGTATGGCGGAGTAGACTTGATGGGCCGAATGGCCCAATACTGCTCCTATCACTTATGACCTTATGACATAACCTTATCCTCACAAAACTCTGTGAGGAGCCAGGTACTACGGGAGTGGGTTCAAGAGTGTTGCATTGTCATGTGTCCCAGATAGAACAATGAGATCCTTACTTGCAGCAGCACAACAGAATATGTAAACATAGTGCACTGTAAACAATATAATACTGTCTGCATGGAGTCCCATGTCTCCAGTCACCACTATCCCTGAGGTAGACTCAGGTTGGACACTGGGGATACTTGAGGCAGAGATACATCAACAGATTGTTAGACCTTCAGAGGATTAAGGGAAATGGGGTCAAGAGCCAAGAGTGTTTTATTGTCTTATGTACCTAAACAGCACAATGGAATTCTTAAAACAAAGACGCAGCGCGCTGGAGCAACTTAGCGGGACAGTCAGCGTCTCTGTGGAGAAGGAATGGGTGACATTTTGGGTCGAGACCCTTCTTTAGAGTTTGTTGTTACCTTCTCCCAGCTCATGATGATCTATTTTACCTTTTCCTTGATCTCCATCCCCTTTTGTCCTGCTTTCACGCCTTACATTTCCTTATCTATATATCTCCCTCCCCCTGGAATCAATCTAAAAAGGGTCTCGCCCCAAAACGTCACCCGTTCCTTCTCCCCAGTGATGGTGCCTGTCCCGCCGAGTTACTCCAACATTCTGTGTCTATCTTCGGTTTAAACCAGCATCTGCAGTTCCTCCCTACACATCCCAACCTGGTTAGATGACGTTACTGTTTGGGACCCTTCTTCAGGCTCTTCCTTACTTACTTGCAGCAGCACAACAAGTTTTATAAACAGAGTGCTCAAAAGATAATGCCATAAACAAATGTAAAAAAAGTTCAATTAATTAAAAAAAACAATGTATAGCAAAAATCCTTAAGTCCCTAGTGCAGCCAAGGCAGTGACGAGAAGTGGTTGTGAGACTAAATTTAGTTTTAGTTTAGAGATGCAGGGCGGAATTAGGCCCTTCGGCCCATCGAGTCTGCGCCGACCAGCGATCGTTTCACACTAACACTATCCAAAACACACTAGGGACAATTTTTACATTTATACCAAGCCAATTAACCTACAAACCTGTACGTCTTTGGATTGTGGGAGGTAACGAAAGATCTCTGAGAAAACCCACGCAGGTCACGGGGAGAACGTGCAAACTCCACACAGACAGCACCTGTAGTCGGGATCGAACCCAGGACTCCGGCGCTGCAAGCGCTGTAAGGCAGCAGTACTACCGCTGCGCCACTGCACTGCCCTAAATGTTTGCCACAGTCTTATTGAATGGCAGGCCAGGCATGACAGGATGAATGGTCTCATTTTACTTCTAGTCCTTATGTTCATATATTCTCCAGTTAGGAATAAAAACACGGAACACAGACCACAGTACAGTGCAGGAATGGGCCATTCGGCCCACAATGTTTGTGCTGAACATGATGCCAAGTTAAACGCTCATCTACCCGCACATGTTGGTCTTATAGCAGAAGCGTCCACATCGCGGGGCTGGAAACTGGAAGTATCCCGAGCTAATTCTGCTACTACCATCATCTATTGCAACATGTGATGGCTCCCACTGATTGTCACCGGAAGCTTGGGTCCTTTTCACGATGACAGCGATATCAACATTTGAAACATGGTAGATGGACACGAAAGAAGACAAAGCCATTAAACCTTCCATCTTTCACCTTACAGCTACGCCCTCTAGTGTTGGACATTTCCACTCCAGGGAAAAGGCTCTGAATGTCTACCCTATCATAATTTTATATGTATTTTATAATTTCATATACTTCTATCAAGTCTCCCCATCAACCTCTGATGTTCCAGAGAAAACAATCCAAGTCTATCCACGGTAGATAAAAATGCTGGAGGAACTCAGCGGGTGAGGCAGCATCTACCGAGCGAAGGAATTGGTGACGTTTCAGTTTGAGACCCATCAGTCTCAACTCGAAGCGTCACCTATTCCTTCGCTCCATAGAATCTGCCTCACCCGCTGAGTTTCTCCAGCATTTTTATGGACCTTTGATATTTCCAGCATCTGCAGTTACTTCTGAAACACAAGTCTATCCAACCTCTCCTTGTGGCTGAGACCCGCTAATTCGGGCAGCATTCTGGTAAGTCTCCTCTGCACCCTCTCCAAATCCTCCACATCCTTCCTGTAAGGCGGTGACCAGAACTGCACGCAATAAATGCGATCTGTTTTATTATCTTTCCAAAAAAGAAGCATGTGGTCTTTGTCCAATTTATTGGGGCACAGTCGATTACACTATCGCCTTTGAATTAGATTTGAATTAGATTTAATCATGAAATCTAGGCACAAACTCCAGGCACAGAGTAGTCTTTGTGATTATGCATCAGAAATTGACACAAACCCAAATACCCCTATTTCTCTAAAACTTTTGTCTCCTGCCATTTCGAATCAACAGAAAATGCAGATTTATCTACCAAAGGAGTCCATTTGGCCCATCGTCTCCAGACTAGCCTAATTCCACTCCCAGTCTATAGTTGTGGGCGGAGCGGCAGAGTTGCTGCCTTACAGCGTCAGAAACTCGGGCTGGACCCTGACTCCCGGTGCTGCCTGTACGGAGTTTGTACGTTCTCCTCGTGACCTGCGTGGGTTCTCTCCAGGTGCTCCGGTTTCCTCCCACACTCCAAAGGTTTGTAGGTTAATTGGCTTCTGTAAAAACTGTGGTGTAAAAATTAGTTTTCTTTCATTTATTTTAGTTTAGTTTAGTTTTATTTATTATTGTCACGTGTAGCGAGGTACAGAGATGCTTGTGCACTATGTTTACATATTCTGTTGTGCTGCTGCAAGTAAGAATTTCATTGTTCTATCTGGGACATAAGACAATAAAACATTCTTGACTTGACAGTTAATAGTTTTTTGCTGCATGCTAACCAGTTACGAAAACAAATGATAACATAATTACAATCAAGCCGTCCACAGTGTACAGATACAAGTTAAGAATAACGTGTAGGAAGGAACTGCAGGTGCTGGTTAAAACCGAAGATAGGCACAACATGCTGGAGTAACTCAGCGGGACGGGCAGCATCTCTGGAGGGAAGGAATCGGTGACGTTTTGGGTCGAGACCCTTTTTCAGACTGATTCCAGGGAAGAGGGAGACACATAGATAAGGAAGTGTAAGGTGTGAAACCAGGACGAAGGGGATGGAGATCAAGGAAAATGAAGCATAGATCATTGTGTTGGCTGGGAGAAGGGAACAACACAGCAAACAGAGATTAAATGTGCTCAGAGACAGTCAGACTAGCCAGAGAACGGGCAGGGGGAGGGGATGAAGAGAGGGGGAAAGCAAGGGTTATACTTGAAGTTAGTGAAGTCAATGGTCACACCTCTGGAGTGGAAGCTGCCCAAGTGAATTAGGAGGTTCAATGCAAGATAAAGTCCAGTAAAATCCAATGAAAGGTAGGAAAAGTTGAGAGGGATATGGGCAAAATGCATGCAAATGGGACCAGCTCAGACACCTTGGGCAGCGCAGATGAGTTGGGCCGAAGGGCCTTCTTTTGTGCCGTATAACACTGTGACTCTGCTAGACTATAGACATTAGAGATACAGCACAAAAACAGGTCCATCGAATAACCATGTCCGCGCTAACCAGCGACCACCCCATTCACTGACACTATCCTACACACTAGGGACAACTTACAATTTGCAGAAGCCAATTAACCTACAAACCTGCACGTCTTTGCAGTGTGGGAGGAAACCGGAGCACCCGGAGGAAACCCACACGGTCACAGGGAGAACATACAAACTACGTACAGACAGCACCCTAAGTCAAGATCGCAGTGGTAGAGTTGCTGCCTTACATGGCCAGAGACGCGGGTTCGATCCTGACTACAGGTGCTGCCTGTACGGAGTTTGCACGTTCTCCCCGTGAGTGATTTTCTGTCTCTTACCCACCAATTCCCCTCGAACTCTTTTGCCACTTTGGAGGAAACCAGAAGATTCAGGAGAAAAACCCACGAAGCGACAGGGTGGACAAGCAAACTCCACACCGACATCGCCGAGCCGGTACCAAGCGGACGAACAGAAGACTGGGAGGGTTGTGGCTTCTGGGGGAGCCCCTGGAGAACAAAGGTGGGCATGCGAGGAGTGGGGGGTGGTATCCAAGGAAGGAGACGGCTGGAGGCCCCGCAGCAGCCTGGGACTCGCCTGGAACAGGCTCCACTCATAACAACTGGAGCATAGCACCAAAACATGAGGGGAGAAGAGGGAGTGACCGGGGTGAGACTGGTCCTTGATTACGCTGCTGGCCTTGCCGAGGCAGCGTGAGGTGTAGATGGAGTCAATGGAAGGGAGGTTGGTTTGTGTGATGGTCTGGGCTGTGTACGCACTGTTCTCCTTGCTACAAGGCTTGCACCCATCAAGTAGCTGCAGGTGAAGCTTGGATATCAGTTCACTGAGGGTTCCTTGCCTTATCTCGTCAGAGAGTCTGTCGATGACCTAGTCCCTTGAATACAGTAAATCCTCGCTATAACGGACCACGGGGAGGGGGGGAGAGATGGTGTGCGTTATTGCCGATTGTCCACTATCACAGAGTAAGGAGGGTAAATGTTAACCCAAGTCGAGGGTCTGCGCTAAAAGGGAGAGAGGTTGAGCAGGCTGGGCACATGTGAGGCTTAGATCAGGTAGACGCAGAGTCTCGTGCCCAGAGTTGGGGAATCCAGAACCAGAGGACATAGGTTTAAGGTGAAGGGGGAATGATTTAATAGGAATCTGAGGGGTAACATTTTCACACAAAGGGTGGTGGGTGTATGGAATGAGCTGCCGGAGGAGGTAGTTGAGGCTGGGACTATTGCAATGCTTAAGAAACACTTAGGTGCATGGATAGGGCAGGTATAGAGGAATAAGGGCCAAATGCAGGCAGGTGAGACTAGTGTAGATGGGGCATGTTGGTTGGTGTGTGCAGGTTGGGCAGAATGGGCTGTTTCCATGGGGCATGAATCTATGGCTCTGGGGTCGGGTGGGATGAAACATGATGTCGGGGCGGGGGGGGGGGGGGGTTAAACCAGGGGAATTCAGAGGCTGGGGTGCCACAGATCCCCTGGCCCCGCACGCAGAGGGCCAGGGACAGGCCCGGTACCCAGAGCCGCTCGCTCGCTCAACCCGCTCCCACAACTGAGAGCTCGCATCATGTGGCACCGGCTCGGTGGGGAACTGGCGGGAAGCGGGGTACGGGGAGCAATGCAACGGGAGCCTCAGTCCGCTATGATCCAAATCCAATGTGCAGAGTAGGAAAGAACTGCAGATGCCAGTTCAAACCAAAGATAGGCCAGAAATTGCTCAAGTAACTCAGCGGTTCAGGCAGCATCTCCGGAATGAAGGAACGGGTGACGTTCCCAGTCGAGACCCTTCCTCAGACCTATCTCTGCTGTATAGAGGTCCGTTATTGCGAGGTCTTAAGTAATCGGAGTAGAATTTGGCCATTCAGCCCATCAAGTCTACTCCGCCATTCAATCATGGGCGATCTATCTCTCCCTCCTAACCCTATTCCCCTGCCTTCTCCCCATAACCTCTGACACCCGTACTTATCAAGAAAGGTTTACTGGGTTGAGGCGAGGCTTTCGTGATCTGCGGAAGGAAGCTGTAATCTGCTCCCAGTCCTGTACTCCACTGTCCACTGAACCACCGCCTAGCAAATCCCACTGCCCTGCTCACCCGCCCCATTCTCCTAACCTCGTTTGGCACGGGATACTGAGATGAGCATCAGTCGGGAACACATTTAGAGGCCCAGTGCCTCCATCACTTGCACCATTCATTGTCTAGCTGCTTATTAAAAGACTCACACTGCCTTGAAATGATCGTACAAAATGGTAGTTATATTGCAGTGGTGGAAAGCCATTATCAGTAATCACTGTTGATAATGGATGCTGAAATGATATCGTTTCACATTCAGATCAACCAAATCTGCGGCATTACTGGAAATGGAAATTAACAGCAAAATGATTAATTTAAGTGAAGTGTATACGATATTAATAAAGTAATAATTGAATAGATTAACATCTTACACGGGCTCAATGTTGCCAAATGCATTCTTTTTTCCCTCCTTTTTACCTTTGAGAAGCAATAAAAAAAGGTGTAATTCTTTCTGGGACTGAGTGAAAATCGCTGGTTTTACATTTTCTTGTAGCATTTTTTTTTTCCCTGTGCCCACAAGGAATTTGGATAACAAATGCAATATTCAGGCCCTGTCCTCTGATTTATATATATATATTTTCCACTCTCAATATGTATTGCCCCTGCATTTAAAAAAAAAATTTTTTTTAAGATAGCTCGTTTCAAAGTGAACCCTCTCAGTGGACCTGACAACCTATCAACCATTATACGTATAAACAGGTCAGATTGGCTGTGTATTCCAATATGTTATACTTTAAGGTTTTCAGCATGTGGAATCTCTAAGTAGAAATTGAAAAAAAAAAATCCTTCAGGGGATCTTTCTGAGACTATGCCACTGAATGATAAATCTTCTCTCTTCGCATTCCGAATAGGGGAGGGGGGGGGGGGGGGGGGGGGGGAGAGGAAAAAAATTAATTTCCAAACAACAGGACTCTCGGCACATGACAATAGCAGAAACCAGAACTAATATCATTAGCTCGGAGGCCAGGCCTGGCAATTGTTTTACTGTAAAAAATATTTTGTGTCCCTTCCCAATGTGTGTGCATGTGTTGGGCAGGATTTAGAGAGTGGGGGTGCAAGCAGTGACAATTGGACCTCCTATTCTCCCGACTTTCCCAGCCCCCCTTCCCCCCCCCCACTGAACCCCCCCTCCTCCCTCTCACTCCTGCTGCGGTGTCACAGCTTCTCCCCTGCTTTGCAAGACAATGGGGCCGATCAACTATTAGTAATCGGCCATTAATGAACTTCAAGTGATACTCGCTGGAGACCGTGCGCCAGAAGGGGCAGTGCCACCACTGGGGACCCTGCCCTGCTATTGTCCCCTTTGTCGAGATAGCAGCTGGAAGAGGCCGTTCCGAGTTAGGGCGAATGTGTGAACGACAACAAGAAAAATGGCCAGCGTTATGGATGTAATTAATCGGCCTGTTTTGTGTCTCTGTCCGCTTTCCCCAACCCACCCCTCCCTCCCCCACCCCCCTCCCCACCACCCACCGTCCATCCCCTGTCACCAAACCACACTCTATGTATCACCGGTCAGTCTGTACCCTTCACGTCGGGAAGAAGCAGCCACAGAGAGGAATTAAACGCAGGGCACTTGGGGATTAAAGACAATAGACAATAGACAATAGGTGCAGGAGTAGGCCATTTGGCCCTTCGAGCCAGCACCACCATTCAATGTGATCATGGCTGATCATCCCCAATCAGTACCCCGTTCCTGCCTTCTCCCCATATCCCCTGACTCCGCTATCTTTAAGAGCCCTGTCTATCTCTCTCTTGAAAGTATCCAGAGAACCTGCCTCCACCGCCCTCTGAGGCAGAGAATTCCACCGACTCACAACTCTCTGTGAAAAAAAGTGTTTCCTCATCTCCATTCTGGGTAGCCGTGTAAGCTGCCGTTAAGGTCTCACAAATAAGATTAGGCCTGAAGAGGCAGAAGATAATGAATTGGTTGATGTATGCTCAGGGAGTACGACCTGTTTTGACGTGATCTGGATTACATCCGACTATAGTTTCATACGTCTGATACCCCCCCCCACCACACCTCCACACTCATCAGCTCATAAGCGATAGGAGCAGAATTAGGCCATTCGGCCCATCAAGTCTACTCTGCCATTCAATCATGGCTGATCTATCTCCCCATCCCGAACCCATTCTCCCGCCTTCTCCCCATAACCCCTGACACCCGCACTAATCAAGAATCTATCTATCTCTGGCTTAAAAGTATCCATTGACCTGACCTCTGCAGGCTTCCGTGGGAATGAATTCCACAGATTCACCACCCTCTGACTAAAGAATTTCTTCCTCAACCTCTTTCTAAAAGAACGTCCTTTAATTCTAAGCATATGACCTCTGGTCCGAGACTATCCCACTCCTGCTTTCCTGCTCACGGAACATTTCCATTGGAATTGTGCGGCACGGTGGTGCAGCGGTAGAGTTGCTGCCTCACAGCTCCAGAGACCCGGCATTAATCCTGACTACGGGCGCTGTCTCTGCAAAGTGTGCACTTTCTCCCTCTGACCGCGTGGGTTTTCTCCGCGTGCTCCGCTTTCCTCTCGCACTCCGAAGACGACCCAGGTTTGGATGTATGCAGACAGAGTATAAAGAAGGGTCCTGAGCCTAAACGTCACCGATGTTCAAGGTTCTCCAGAGATGCTGTCTGACCCGCTGAGTTACTCCAGCATTTTGCATCTATATTTGGAATAAACCAAAGATTACATCTGTTTTTTTTTTACATCAAGATTTATTACATCGGGTTTGCAGGTTAATTGATATTTTTAAATTCCCCCCAGTGTGTCGAATGGAGGGCCGCAGCGGCAAACACTGTTCGGAGGTGCCGCTGAGAAGCCACGTGGGTAGACGGAGCCCGCGGCCGACTGCCCCTGGGTATGTGTTGCCCGTGGCTGGAGCCTGGAGAGGACCCGGCGCCGATAGTGGAGAGGTCGGTGCGGCGGTCGATGATGGCGCCGACTGAGAGACGAGGACGGACCACGTGGAAGTGAGGACGCCGCTGCCTGGCGAAAGCGCAAAGGGGGACCTGGTGTGGGGGGACCGCCATGAGAGGGGGGGAACAAATGGGGACCCAGCGCGGGCGTACCTTGTAACTTTGTAAGCGCCCTTTATGTGGTGACGACTTGCATACCTTGCGTATGCCAGCAAAGAATTTCACTGTGAACTGTCACATGTGCCAATAAAGTATCCGTTCGCAGAGCTAGTGTACGGGGTGATCGCTGGCCAGCGTGGACTCGGTGGACTTGCAGGTCTTCCGCTGTATCTCTACAGGGGAGTTTTACAATTGTTAATTGTCTCAGTGGGTTCAAAGGACTCATGGCCGAACATGTTCAAGAGGGTCAGATGTGTGTAATTGTCATATGTACTGAAAACAGAACAATGAAATGAGTCTGAAGAAGGGCCTGAGCTACTGGGAGAGGTTGAGCAGGCTAGGACTCTTCCTTGGAGCGCAGGAGGATGCAGGGTGATCTTATAGAGGTGTAAAACATCGTGACAGGAATGGATTGGGCAAATGCACAGATCCTTTTCCCCAGAGTAGGGGAATCAAGAACCAGAGGACTTGAGTTTGTCAGGGGGGAAAAAATGTAATAGGAACCTGAGGCGTACCTTTTTTAAAAAAAGGGTGGTGGGTGTATGGAACAAGTTGGCGGAGGAGGTAGCTGAGTCAGGTACTATCGCAATGTTTAAGAAACATTTAGACAAGTACATAGATAGGATAGGGTTCGAGGGATATGGGCCAAATGCAGGCAGGTGGGACGAGGGTGGATAGGGCATATTGCTTGGCATGGACAAGTTGGGCCGAAGGGCCTGTTTCCACATTGTATGACACTATAACTCTAAGGGTCTCGACCGAAACATCCCCTATCCATGTTCTCCAGAGATACTGCCTGACCTGCTGAGTTACTCCAGCACTTTGTGTCCTTTAGTGTATTAACCAGCATCTGCAGTTCCTTATTTCTACAATAAAACTCGTACTTGCAAGAGCATAACAGGTCTGTAAATTCAATACAAATTCAATGGATGACATAATAAACAAAAACAGTTCAATTAGTAAGACAAATACTAGTGCAAAAAAAAACTGAGACTGGGACACAGCAGTAGAGTTGCTGCCTTACAGCGCAAGAGACTCAGGTTCGATCCTGACCATGGGTGCTGTCTGTGGGGAGTTTGCATGTTCTCCCAGTGAGCTGTGTGGGTTTTATCCAAGTGCTCAGATTTCCTCCCACACTCCAAAGACGTACAGTTTTGCAGGTTAATTAGCTTCTGTAAAATTGTAATTGTAAATGGACCCGTGGAGGATAGTGCTAGTCATAAGGTCAGAAGTGGTAGGAGCAGAATTAGGCCATTTGGCCCATAACGTCTACAGCCATTCTACCATTGCTGATCTATCTCTCCCCCCCAACCCCATTCTCCTGCCTTCCCCCATAACCCATGACACCCATATTAATCAATAATCTATCTATCTCTGCTTTAAAAATATCCATTGACTTGGCCTCCACAGCCTTACATGGCAAAGAATTCCACAGATCCACCACCCTCATCTCAAGAGAAATTCCTCCTCATCTCCTTCCTAAAGGAACGCCCTTTAATTCTGAGGCTATGACCTCCAGTCCTAGACTCTCCCACTAGTGGAAACATCCTCTACACATCCACTCTATCCAAGACTTTCACTATTTGATATGTTTTAATGAGGTCCCCGCTCATTCTTCTAAACTCCAGCGAGTACAGGCCCAGTGCCGACAAACTCCCATCATATGTTAACCCACTCATTCCTGGGATCATTCCTGTAAACCACCTCTGGACCCTCTCCAGAGCCAGCACATCCTTCCTCAGATATGGGGTCCATAATTGCTCACAATATTCCAAATGCGGCCTGACCAGCTCCTTATGGACCCTCAGGATTACATCCCTGTTTTTGTATTCTAGCCCTCTTGAAATAAATGCTAGCATTGCGTTTGCCTTATTTACTGCCGATTCGACTTGCAGATAAACCCTTTGGGAATCCTGCACCAATACTCCCAAGTCCCAATTGCTGGATTTTATCCCCATTTATAAAATAATCTAGCCTTTATTTCTTCCACCAACATGCATGACTCCACCCTTTGCTACACTATGTTCCATCTGCCACTTCTCTGCCCACTCTCCAAAACTGTCTTCAAAATCCCTGCTTTCTCTGCACGACCTGCCCCTCCACCTATTTTCATATAATCGCAAACTTGGCCACAAAGCCTTCAATCACCCTCATCCAAATCATGAACATACAACGTGAAGAGCAGCGGCCCCAACACCGATCCCTTGCGGAACTCCGCTAGTCACAGGCAGCCAACCAGAAAAACTCCCCTTTATTGACACTCTTTGCCTTCTGCCATCCATCCAACCTGCTCTCCACGCTAGTATCTGCCCTTTGATACCATGGGGGTCTCGTCTTCATAAGCAGCCTCACATGTGGCACCTTATCAAAGGCTTTCTGAATATCTAAATAGACAACATCTACTGACTCTCCTTTGTCTGTCCTGCTATTTACTTCTTCAAAGAATTTCAGCAAATTTGTCAGGCAAGACGTCCCCTTTACTAAATCATGCTGGCATCGGCATATTTTATCGTGAACTTCTAAGTACCCCGTAACCTCATCATTCATAATGGACTCTAAAATCTTACCAACCAGCAAAGTCAGACTAACCGGCCTATAGTTCCCACTCTTCTGCCATGCTCCCTTTTTGTGTAATATTGGCAATTTTCCAATCATCTGGAACCTCTCCCGACTCTGGTGATTCGTGAAGTATCACTATTAAAGCCTCCACAATCTCTAAAGTCACCTCATTCAGAAACCCCAGGTGCAGTCCATCCGGTCCAGGTGACATATCCACCTTCAGACCTTTCAGCTTCCCAAGCACCTTCTCCCTAGTAATAACCGCTCTGCTAACATCCCCCCCCACCCCCCCGACTCTCTTGAACTTCGGGCTCGTTTCTGGTGTTGTTCACTGTGAAGATCGATGCAAAATAGGTTATTCAACTCTGCTATACAGCCAACCTGCTTCCACCCCCTGACCAAACCAAACTTCCACCGAAACTCCAATTCTCTCGACTCTACTTTCAGTTTAAGGAAGGGTTTGTCAGTGCCCCTTATATAGCGACTCTTTGCATACTTGCGTGTGCAAAACAAAGAGACTCGCTGCAACATGTCACATGTGACAATAAAGTATAATTTATTCATACAATCGAGGGTGTCGTCCCGAAACGTCACCCGTCCTTTTTCTCCAGAGATGCTGCCTGGCACGCTGAGTTACTCCAACGTTTTCTCTCGGAGTCTAAACTAAGCTAAACTTTCGCCTTCTTATGAGGCAATTAAGGATGAACGATAAATGCTGTTTTTTGCTCTTGATGCCATGATCCTGAAAATAAAGTTAATGAATTATAAATAAAAAGCCACGGGAATCCAAATTCACACCAGTGAGCCAGTGAGCTCCACAAGGACCGAACGTTAAATGATGCCTTCACTCAATTACTGGCAAAAGCAAAAGACATATGACATTTATTGGGGCAGCACGGTGGCGCAGTGGTGGAGTTGCTGCCTTACAGCGCTAGAGGCCCGGGTTCGATCCTGACTAGAGGTGCTGTCTGTACGGAGTTTGTATGTTCTGCCCGAGACCTGCGTGGCCTTTTCTCCAAGATCTTTGGTTTCCTTCCACACCCCAAAGACATAGAAACATAGAAACATAGAAAATAGGTGCAGGAGTAGGCCATTCGGCCCTTCGAGCCTGCACCGCCATTCAATATGATCATGGCTGATCATCCAACTCAGTATCCTGTACCTGCCTTCTCTCCATACCCCCTGATCCCTTTAGCCACAAGGGCCACATCTAACTCCCTCTTAAATATAGCTAATGAACTGGCCTCAACTACCCTCTGTGGCAGAGAATTCCAGAGACTCACCACTCTCTGAGTGAAAAATGTTTCCCTCATCTCGGTCCTAAAGGAATTCCCCCTTATTCTTAGACTGTGACCCCTTGTTCTGGACCTCCCCAACATCGGGAACAATCTTTCTGCATCTAGCCTATCCAACCCCTTAAGAATTTTATAAGTTTCTATAAGATCCCCCCTCAGTCTTCTAAATTCTAGCGAGTACAAGCCAAGTCTATCCAGTCTTTCCTCATATGAAAGTCCTGACATCCCAGGAATCAGTCTGGTGAATCTTCTCTGTACCCCCTCTATGGCAAGGATGTCTTTCCTCAGATTTGGAGAACAAACCTGTACGCAATACTCCAGGTGTGGTCTCACCAAAAGCCTGTACAACTGCAGTAGAACCTCCCTGCTCCTATACTCAAATCCTTTTGCTATGAATGCTAACATACCATTTGTTTTCTTCACTGCCTGCTGCACCTGCATGCCTACATTCAATGATTGGTGTACCATGACACCCAGGTCTCGTTGCATCTCCCCTTTTCCTAATTGGCCACCATTCAGATAATAGTCTAGCCTCCTGTTTTTGCCACCAAAGTGGATAGCCTCACATTTATCCACATTATACTGCATCTGCCATGCATTTGCCCACTCACCCAGCCTATCCAAGTCACCTTGCAGCCTCCTAGCATCCTCCTCACACCTAATACTATCCCCCCAGCTTAGTGTCATCTGCAAACTTGGAGATGTTGCATTCAATTCCCTTGTCCAAATCATTAATATATATTGTAAATAGCTGGGGTCCCAGCACTGAGCCTTGTGGTACCCCACTAGTCACTGCCTGCCATTCTGAAAAGAACCCTTTAACTCCTACCATTTGCTTCCTGTCTGCCAGCCAGTTCTATATCCACATCAATACTGAACCCCCAATACCGTGTGCTTTAAGTTTGTAAACTAATCTCTTATTATACAAGGTCTTAAAAGACGTACAGTTTGTCGGTTAGTTGGCTTGGTATGAGTGGAAAATGGTCCCTTGTGTGTGTGGGGGTAGTGTTAATGTGGTCGGTGAAGACTCGGTGGGCCGAAGGGCCTGTTTCCACGCAGTATTTCTAAACTAAGCAAAACTAAAAAAGGTTGGAAATAACGTAGTTTTAATTTAGTTTAATTATTGTCATGTGTACCGAGGTACAGTGAAAAGCTTGTCGTCGCGTGCTATCCAGTCAGCGAAAACAGGAGACATGTTTACAATCAAGCTGTCCACAGTCTACAGACACAGGATAAAGGACATAATGGTTTGTTGAACAATTTCAGTGGGTTTGTTAGCTGGGTAAGGAGTCACATATAGACCGGCTACGGCAAGGGTGGCAGATTTACCCTGCTGAAGGACACTCACGTACCAGATGGGTCCTTACAATACTCTAATAGTTTTTATTGTCCTCATTACTAAGGCTAGCAATTCTAAGACTAATTATTAACGGAATTAAAATTCCACAGCTGGTTCCAACTCAAGTCTCTGGATTGTTCGCCCAAGTGCTTTGATTACTAATCTGGCAATTTAACAGCCGTGCCCACGTTGCACAAATAGCATGCTGGCTGATTTTGCATCACAATGGGAAAGAGATAGTACGGACTTGATGGACCAAATAGCCTCTCACTGTGCTGCTAGCTTCCATAGCATTATTGACTACACTAATAGAAACATAGAAACATAGAAAATAGGTGCAGAAGGAGGCCATTCGGCCCTTCAAGCCAGCACCGCCATTCATGGCTGATCATCCCCATTCAATAACCCGTGCCTGCCTTCTCCCCATATCCCTTGACTCCACTAGCCACTAGAGCTCTATCTAACTCTTGCTTAAATCCATCCAGTGATTTGGCCTCCACTGCCCTCTGTGGCAGGGAATTCCACAAATTCACAACTCTCTGGGTGAAAAGGTTTTCTCTCACCTTTTGTTTCGTTTAGAGATGAAGCGTGGAAACGGGCCCTTCGGCCCACCGAGTCCACTCTGACCAGCGATCCCCGCACACTAACACAATCCTACACACACCAGGGACAATTTACATTTATATCAAGCCAATTGGCCAACAAACCTGTACGACTTTGGGGTGTGGGAGGAAACTGGGGCACCCGGAGAAAACCCATACAGGTCACGGGGAGAACATACAAACTCCATGCAGACAGCACCAGTAGTCAGGATCGAACCCGGGTCTCTGGCGCTGTAAGGCAGCAACTCTACCGCTGCGCCACCGTGCCGTGCACACGGGTTTCCCATACACGTGCGGGTTTGTGTTCCAGAAACGTGTCAATATTGTGTGGCCGGGGCAACTCAGGAAAAGGCACAGTGGTGCAGCGGGTAGAGCCGCTGCCTCACGGTGTCGGGGACCCGGGTTCGATCCTGACCTCGGGTGCTATCTGTGTGGAGCTTGCACGTTCTCCACGTGACCGCGGGCTTTCCTCATACACCAACCGGCACAGACCTTAGGGCCACACAGAGGCACAGCTGGTAGAGCTGCCACCTCGCAGATCCAGAGACCCTGGTTCGATCCTGACCTTGGGTGCTCTCTGTGTGGAGTTTGCACGTCCTCTCTGTGACTGTGTGGGTTTCCTCCGGGTGCTCCGGTTTCCTCCCACATCCCAAGGAGGTGCAGGTCTTTAGGTTAATAGACCTCGGTAAATTGTCCCTTGTGTGTAGAAAGTTGAGGGGAAACTGGGATAACATAGAACTAGTGTGAATGGGTATTAATTTGTGATCACTTCTTTATAAAGCTCCTCAAAGAGACTATTCATTGTTTATTAAAGATCCTCCCACAGTCTTTTATTATAAACTTTAGTCATAGAGTTTTACAGCACGGAAACAGGCCCTTTGGCCCCATTGGACTGTGTTATTCGCCCCGAGTGTATCGTTAGTGGATGCTCCTTAACGGGTATAGCGTGTGTCAGTGGTTATGAGAAGGCAGGAGAATGGGGTTGAGTGGGAAAGGTATATCAGCCAAGATTGAACCATGATGGGCTGAATGGCCTAATTCTGCTTCGATCACTTATTAATTATAAACTTATGAAGCGGAAATGGGATAACATAAAATAGTGATCTACAA